>JAOPUG010000021.1:14592163-14603822 GCA_027564375.1 Micropterix facetella | reverse complement strand
AATACTTAGATAAAGGTCTAAACTTACTTATGCATATCTTATGATATAGATATATCTTATGATAATATAGCAGAGGAATATCAATGAAAATGAGACAAAATGGCTTTATGAGTTTTTTATTATATAACTAATCTCAAAAATAACATATTTTTCTAAAATTTTCGCGTAAAATAAAGTGAGTGAAGATTAGAAGATATATTTATATTACTTCGGCCACCTAAGTGGCCAAATCTTGAAATCCTGCTCAATTTTGTTACTATGCACGATAACTCAAGTTAACTAATCCCTATTCATTGAGCGAGTAATTACAGGAGTGGCACAATAGATCTCTCGTGGTTTGCAGGCTATGTTCAAGTAGTTTTTTTTAAACCACCCTGAACAACTTAATATATTATACATACATACAAGAAAATAATCATATAGGCCGAAGTTTCACAAACCCTTGAGTTTTCCCCCTGCCCCAGTTTAATATTTTATTCTAGCTGTAAAATATTTAATCATAATTTCATTTTCAATTCAACGGAAAGGACGCACGCTCGATGAGAACTTACTATTTACCATATATTTTGCGCAATAATACACTATGTTACTTATAGGAATGTTGGGATGGCCGGTAATATTCGCTGGTCAGCCGCATATAAATCAGTGAGGCGCACTTTAAATTCTACACGGCAAATGGGATAAGAGAACAATTCCGCGCAGGAGAAGATTTGCGGTCCAGCTCCCTGTGTTACTTAGAAGAGACTGCGCCGATTCTTTTTTGCTTTGCATACTCGTACCACAGCCATTGGCATTTTACACTTCATGCGAAATTGGTTATATGCGGCATATATAATCAATTTCAGTTGGGAATTTTGGAATCGGAGATTATTATATGTTTGGCGATGCGACTTCCGATTGCGAAAACATAAGTCCTAACCAGCGATGGGTCATGTCAGTTCCTTTTTGGAGTCCATTCCGAAGTCCATTTTATTATTAGCAGATCCGGGGATCCGGGAGAAGTGAGTTCTTCTCCGAATTTGAATTCGGCGACACGAGGACTTTATCACGCTGACTACTTTTAAGCAGCTGCCTCTTTTTTTTCTCACTAGTCATTCCGCTGGGTCGATTACTATGATCCCGAAAGACCCATCGTCGATGTATTTAAGACGACGATGTATGTAAATTTCGATGATTACATTTTTTGTCAATTTTTTAACCTCATTTGAAAGCTTTGCGTCAGTCCAAGGACTTTCCATGGTGTGATCTCAACAAAATTTAAGGTATGCAGACTGCCTGGTTGACTCTAAACACAACCAGGTGGCAGAAAATTGGATTCGAGTCCCGCATGCCTGCTGCAGGTGCTTCCTGGTTTACTTAGCCTGGAGGAGGATCTGACCAATAGGCAGAGCAAGCATAGCGTATATGGGTATTTTTTGAATCGTGGTTCCGAGATAAACTAATTGGAATAGGTATTAAGCCATTTTGGATAAGTCAAGCTTTACCAATAGCGTGACAGGCCAAAGTTGGCAATGCATATCGTTACTATGACTGTTATTTCCATTGTAGCTTGGACATACTGCTGCTTTTATGTAGGTATATTTAAAAAGATGTATTTGATAGGCATATAGCATGTTTTTAACTACCTATCTTATATTATGTAAGTTAATATTTACTGTCTTGCAGCCACAACTCACTTTATGTGTTTTGTAATGGTGGGCTGTAAGATATGTAAGATATTGCGATTACGCACTAAGTCCGCCTTTTGTATAATATTTTGTAAAGAATTACAACAACAATAACAACAACAACAAAAGTTAGTAACTGACGAATGACTACTTCAAAACGCTACTTAATTACGACATTATTAGAAAGGACAATATTAACAAAATATTTGGGAGTAATTATCAAGCTACACATTAAATTTAAATAGATAACGATATTAAAACATATTCTTATCACAATCCGGTTTTAATAAACGTCCATCCTTTTTCCTTTCAATATGTGGGATTAAACCATCAAGTCTATAAATTGTTGGATAAAATCTAATATTCATTCAGATTCAATTCAGATTGGTTCGGGAGCAGACATTGAGGTTAACTTTCGGATTGGCTGCGTTCGTCTTTACATTAGATTGCGCCTCGTTCTTCTAAAGTACGGTATAATAAAATTTGTCTGTTCAGGAATTCGATTTTTCCACATCTGTCGTGCTGTGAATTGTCGTTTCAATAATAATCATCATATCATAATACTACAGAATTAAATTTACCAGTTCATTGTCATGCATTGTCAAAAAGACTGCTGATTGTCAAAATAGAATAGTTTATAACATCCAAATTTGAATTAAAAATCTGACACATTCCGTTGAGGAACTGCGTAGTATTTATCTATATCGCAAAACATGCAAATATATCGTAATGTTCAATCATTATGCTAGCGTTGCCAATTTTTGCTTCTCATTGTGCCGTATCCGACTACGGACGAATTCAACTTATCACTTACCGCTGCCACTAGCTTTATCTAGCATCTAAATTCTATAATATTGTGAACTCGAATTACCCAAGACACTATAAAAATCACGAAAAATAACAATAATTGGAAAAATATTTAAGTTGAAAAATAGTTTGTGCAAAACATACGATTTGTTTTGCTTTGAATTGAGGCAAACCTTTTACCATCTCCCAATTCGAGCACTACACGGTTGTATACCCTGGCAAGGTTGAGCCCGGTGACCGCGCGGCTCCCATCCACCCCATTCACACAAAAGCCAGTAGCTGGCTACTGCGAAAGGGAACAATTTTAAACGCCACTTACGGTTTAGCAGTATTTGCTCGCATCCAATAATATCTCGCGGCTTTTTCATCTCCGGCGTCGTTTAGCTGCGGTCGCACAGGAGCGAGCACTCACAGATTGACAGTCCAACATTTGCATCGGAGACGCTGGTGTTTTATGGCGTGTATTTTGAATAGAAAAGCTTTGAGAGACATCTTGCCGCGAGCGTTGACATTATTCATGGGTGATTTTGCCTTTAACCGTGAAGTGAGTAGGTTCTCAAAAAAGTTTCATAAAGCTTCGCGTCTATGTGACGCTAATGGTCGGGTCACAAAATATTGTTGTCAATGTTTACTATAAATTTGTTGTGCGCACCGCTATAAAAACCTGCATACATAAGCGGCGAGACTAGTATTAATATCCTTCATTTAGCGATCTACAAGCCGCCGAATATATGTTAAAACCTAGTCTACAACAAACATGCATGCTTTTTTGAAGTTGTACTATTAATCAGATTACAGATTTAGTTTCTGTTCTGTTCTGTTCTGAAATCTCTAGACGAAGGAGAACCTAAAATAATTATATAATTATCGATAAATTAAATGACGCGAAACTTTCTGTCATCATTTCTATTGCATACGAATGAAGACACAAATTATTGCTGCATTGTTGGATTTTCGTTTGCAAGGGTTATAAAATGTCGACCTCATATCTATATTACATATAAATTGGTGAAACCCACCTATTCTGTCATCAGTTTTTCGAACTATTTGCAAACAATAAGGAGATAATGCCTTTATTTTGTTTTCGTTTTTTTTAAATGCACATTTTTTCTAGGACCTCGAAGGCATAGTAAAAACTTCTTGCAGGGAGTTCCAATGTTGAAAAATGGAAATATTTCCAAAAACATTGATTATTACACATTGATTGGGGTATCCAATGATATGGATAGCCTCGAAGTGTCAATTGTTGCGAGCAAACCCGCCAACCCAGAAAGTTATAACGACTTTGGTCGTATTTTCTTCCGCGGAGTGAACGCAGACTTTGGTGAACAGACAAGCTCCTCCAACAGCCCGTAAGATTCCAACACCAAACCACGATCCGCTCTCAGGAATAGGATAAAACGACTACTAGCAATGCACTTCCATTCGACGACATCTTTCCTCACGCGTCTGCTCACATTCCGTATAGCCGACGTCTCTATAGGTACGACAATTTATAGACTTGTATTGCGGTTTGGCACCGACACTAAAAATATTATTAGAATACTTACATACCTTGAATATAACGAACATCTGAGTTATTTTATGTTTGTAATTTATTCAAGCAGATCCCAGCATTTATTCAAGCAAATATGAAATAAGTAAAATTGTTATTATCTTAATAGTGCTAGATATTTTTTTAAAGTTTGTTTTTATTTTTTGTTTAAAATTTACTTCACAATTTTTAGTGAATGAGTAAGAAAGAATATGATTATAAAATATGGGTAGGCTACTGAGGGGTTATCCGTAAAATACATCACACTTCGTCACAATATTATAACCTCATATTATAACCACGCCACGCTGGGTCTGAAAACCCCTTAGTTTAAGTTCAGTATTTTGTAATACATAGACTAGGTACATAATAAAATAATTAGACATAATTAAATCAAAATGTATAATTAAAGGAAAACATTAAAAGTTTTTATTTTTATAATGATATTTGAGAATTATCCAGCCGTCCAGGTATTGTCCAAACATTCATTAATCTCAATTATAGGTACTGCCTGGGATATCCGTTTGACTGAAAGCAATTTCACCAATAATGTCCTCTTCGTCCATCCACTCCGCATTTTCAGCACTTGTAACCTCGTCGCGTAGGGGTCATAAGAGTTCACGGGCTCTACGTACTGCTACTTCATGGTGCATTTTGTTAATATGTTGGTGCAAAGTCTTCTTTGTGGCGTATTATGATGAGTGTGGCATAATGCGAGCTTGCTCTGTGCGCACATTATACAGAAAATAAATAAGTAATTCACTTTAACATAAAAATAATCACAGAAATAATAAATTCAAATTTAATAGCAATATTTTTTTCCATTAAAGTAATAAACCATGTCAAAATAAATGTCAGTAGTGTAAAAAGATAATAAAATAATCCGATATCCAATAACGATAGCGATTGTTAATGTAAGTAAATAGTATTAAGGCCATATAAATAAACAAATTCGAGTACCGTATAATGTGCTAGTGTTGATCGAGTTTTGATCATCGCAGCACGGTAGCGTGCTTTCGATTGCGTTTCATTTATTGTGTGGCTTTAGGCGGATTGTGTACGGAATTAGATATTGCGGTTGCGCACGAGTTGATTGGCTGCCGGATTTACATGCGCGCGCGGCTACTGCACTTTGCCAACAATACCTTCACTTTCGGCCTGATCACTCATACGAGGTCTACTTTGCCACACAATTATCATTAGAGATTACTCACAGTCGCATATTGGTCAAACAATAATACATATAATACGGTTCCATGCTAAGGAAACAATATTTGAAAGTAAAATCAGCGGTAGGAATTGAGTAGGTGTAACGAAACAGTAGAGCGGTTGTCGATTTTAGTGTAGGCTTTCGGGCGATGATGTATGTAAATTTCGACAATTACATTTTTTGACAATTTTTGAACCGTCCTAGTTAACTAACTGATAATGCTAGCCAACTGAAAGAAAATCATAACTAATGGTACCTTTCTTACGTACATGGGTTCAGATTTTTCAACACGAATTGAAAATTTGAGAAAAAAAAATAAATGTGGGAGCTGGGACCACAGGAAATTTTTTGAACCCATATTTCACACTAAACAATAGGACTATGAAGCTCAAAACAAAGAAAGTAGGTACGTTATTTTAACCATAGTAAGAAAGTATATGACTATCGTGTAATTTTAAAAAATAAGGTTTTCCTTGACAAAAAAAATGTATAAGTATAAAAAGTGCAAGTTTCATCCATATTCACCATTATTAAACTTATTATTGCATATTTTTTTTAAGTTTGATATTTTTTCAAAAACTGTAGGTATACATTAAATTTGTAATGCCATCAATTTTGTCTCCTCAAATAAAATATTAGTTTACCTTAAAAATCTTATTTTCTACAGCTCGTTCCTATTAATTTTCTCACACATAGATTTTGATTGTAGATTCCGAACGCAATTCACATGACTTAGGAAAATTCTTGAAATATATGGCATGTCTTCCAGATTCAACCACAAATGATCCACTAAACGAGTGCAAATCAGGCTTTGAACAATATAAATACAACATCGACGGTTACGAGAAAACCCACGATACCCTACATAAACACCCGGGTACCGTAGTATACATACAGCGAGGCCTCAGATGGTGTCAACAAGATCTAATTCCAGGCTATACAGATGACCAAAGATACATCGAAGGAGTTGCGCTAAAAACTGCACAAACACAACGAACGGAGACAGCATCACAATAAGGGGTGTCTATATCCCGCAATGAGACGAAATATACTGGAACCGCATTTCTAGATATGATAATGAGAGGAGCTTGCGAACTCATTTACACTAAGCTCCAATCAAGACTCCTACATTAAGGCAATGGGATACTCGACACGGTCATCACCTCAGGAGGGCTCATCTCAACACATAAGAAGATATCATACATGCATCGAACCACACATACTATCAAATGATACAATAATGCAAAAAAGCGCTAGCCCAAGCATTACAAGAACGTAAAGAAGAAAACTGGCTTAAAATACTCCACGAACAAAAAAAGAACAGAGCTAACCTATGAAAAATTCAAAATTCACTTAAGAACCCGCCACAGAGGATGCCGGTCCTCTTTAACTGCAACACAGAAGAAGATACCATTAATTCACTAATCAACGCAGCCATCGTATAAGATGCCACCATAAACATAAAAGATCAAGCCTCGGAATCACAAACCCCATTCCACCCACTAGAAGAAATCACATTGAATGACACTAAAAGAGCATTTTTTCGTTCAGCAACAAAAAGGCACCAGGCCCGGATAGAATAAGAATATACGCTATAACACTGGCAGGCCCAGCACTGGGTAACCACGTTAAGAAAATCATTAATTACGCACTTCGAACTGGGTATTTCCCGAAAAGGTGGAAAATAAGAGTGAATATTTCTCCACAAAGCAGGTAAAAACCCTCAACAACCGTCTTCATATAGACCCATCACGCTGCTCAACACGATGGGAAAGATATGTGAAAAATTTATATACGAAAAAATTCTAACCAACGTTAAAAGAATCATACTGACCTTTCAACGCTGCTTCGTCCGAGGAAAAGGAACCAGTTAACAAATACTTCGGACAGGTAGCCTCATAACAAGAGCCCTAGAGAACGGAGACAGTGCTGCCATGATCTGCACATATCTGGGTAAAGCTTTTGACTCGATCAATCACAGAGGATCAATCGAGAGGCTGCAGGATTCAGGGATAGAAAATAGTACCACAAAAAAACTACCGATCAGATAGATAAATAAGAGGTAGATTCAGAACCATGATCGGTAGAGAACAAATCGCTCCACACGGCGTACCACAAGGCTCCATACTTGGACCACTAATATGGAATTTATACGTACATGATATCTCAAATTATACAGCGGGAACCAAGCTTTCGCAATAATGTATGCATAATAAACATATCTAAGAACCCAGAATTCGCAACCATGAGAGCAAAATGGGCTGCCGAAGACGTCATCGACTATTGCGGACGGTGGGGTCTAAAATGGAACGTTGGAAAAACTGAATGAATTATGTTCACTAAAAAAAAGCACTATAAGCCTACAGTGAAGTTAAAAGGTGGGAACACACTACTATACAAAAACTGCATCAAGTACTTCGGGGTATACATGGACGAAACACTATGCATGAAAGAACACGTAAAATAAGTTCAAGCGAAAGCAAGAAAGGACGAGGCATGGTGTCCCCTATTATTGGATGTTATGCTTGTCATGATAAAAAACTCATTCTACAGGGGTGTCTTCTACCTATCCTTGACTATGGAATAGTACAACTCGTGCCTAGAATAGGTTCGAGCAACTACAAAATTAGCAAGCGACAATACCGCATGGCGCTAAAAACCGCGGCCGGTCTCCCCAGATCCCTTCCAATATCCATCCTAATGGAGATGCTAGATGAAGACCCATGGACACTAAGGGTCCAGCACCTACTTCGTGACATGCTAAAAAAGATTGGTGATGCTGGCGTTGAAGACTTAGAGAACCGAGGGATCTTTACACAACCAACACAGCCCCATTTTACCAAACACTAGACTTAGTCACATTCAGTTTGTAAATAAAAACGAGACGAAAAATCCCGTCAGCAAGCGACGTACTCCTCAAAATGATAACTAAAAACTGTAATTCTTAGTTGTACTGCTGTGAATGTTAATTGCTACATTTAATATACACATTTTAAGTTTGGTAATATCTAATCGTAGATATAAACCAACTTAATTTTAGCTGGCAAATCGGACATGTAATACGTTAACAAAATAAGATATAATAAAATATTTTCTGATACTGATTCTGATTCACATTTGTATTTATTTCCGCTCAGATTTCGCTATATATCGCTGTATTCTCGAATTTGGCGTGCTAAAATAATCGCCTATTTTTCACACTAGAAATATATAGAGAATGATGAAAAGCAGTATACAAAGATTCAAATTAACGCTTACTGTGTGAGACTATAGACTATCGCTCACTAGTTTCGTGTGAGATTGTCGAGGATAGATATAGGTGGATAGATATAGGTGACTATATACATTTTGAGATGCAAAATTTAAAACTGGAACACATATTTTTCTAAATAGCAAATTTATTAAAATGTCGAACGTGAAAGGGCATTTACAATAAATAAAAGAACAACACATATTTTGATATTTCTTCTATAATCATTTCCCACCTTTTACTCTGCTACGATAGAGCTCAAGCGTGAACATTTGTGTACTATGACTTTGAACTTGGTTTATCTGAATTATTAAGCTTTGAACGTTTAAAATCAGTTTTAGGCGAATTTGCTCCTTCTTACCAACAATTTTTAGCCCCTGGAAGTCACCATAGAAAATGTGTGGACTATTGAAATTCTGGTTGGAGAAGTCCCACGAATCATATTTAAGGACATAAAGAGAATCTTACACATTAGTTCGGTTAGTATTCATACAATCTTACACGAACATCTTGGCGGGAGGAAACTTTATTGTCGGACACCTCGAGCGCACTCAGAAATGGAAAAAAAAGCCCGTGTGGATTGACGCAGAAAATTGCGACTGCGTTTCGAAAACGGATCATCAAGGCATATTACTGTAACCATTACTGGCGACGAAACATGGATTTATCAGTATGATATGGAAAACAAAAAGCGTTCGTCAGTATGGGTATTTTCAGATGAGTTGCCAACAAAATTGCAAAGGACATTGGGGAAAAAATGGTGTAGAGTTTTTTTCCACGGAGTCTTGCGGAGATCTTGCGAAATCAATGCTAGACAATTGTAGATCAGTTAACTCAGAATGGTACACAACAATCCCATTGTCGAATGTTTTCAAAGTTGTTCAGGAGAGACGACCAACGACTGGGCTTAGGGGACTTATGCTGGAATGCACTAGGACAATGTGTCTTCACACACTTCTCTCAGAACGTTTATTCGAATCTGGTATTGAAACCCTTATTGCCCAAACTTAGCTCTCTGTCACTTCTTTTGATTCCTAATTGTCTAGGATAAAATAAAAGGAAAAGTTTTTTTCAAGTTCCAATAAAACGGTGGCTGCCTTCGAATCAGCCATTTCTGACCTATCGAAGGGAGACCGGAATAAATGTTACCAGGGTTGTTTAGGCGGATGGAAATTTGCATTGAGAATACAGGAGAATATTTCAAAAAAATGTAAAATAATTTATAAAAATATATTGTTTACTTTTCGCGTGACCCAAGAGACATTTAGTGACCTACATAAAGTGAACCATGGTCCTAATTTATGGAAATATTTATATCACTTTCCCAAAAAAATACATCGCATTACACGAAGTATGTAAATAGGGAAAGTCTTGTTTAAGAGCACAATTTAGAATTCGTCATTTCTGGAAAATGTCTACCTGTGTGTGTGTGTCTTTACCCACTGTACCTCAGAAACTATATGACCAATTATGACCAAACTATGTACGAAAATAGTTCTTCATAATGTCGAGGTTGAGATATATCCAGAAATGATAATTCAAATAAATAATTAATTCGTTAATACAAAAATTAAATAAATCATACTTAGGATTTTGTGGTCGTTCTCTAAAACTGTTGCTTAAGTTACTTTTCAATATTTTCGGCGATTTTTTAATGAAAGTTGTATAATCTGAAAATTGCCTAGTTCATAATTGCATTAGTTGTTATTAATGCGAAACCAGAGTTGTCTTAACATTCTGAGAAAAATGTTTTTAACTTTGTTGTAAATCATTTCTTAATATCTTTAGCGATTTACGAGTTAATTAGTTACAATTTTAAAATAATGGGTAGAACATGTGAATTTCGATCCTAAAAAACGCGATTATTATAGCCAATAACTAGAAAAGCGACCATTGTAATCTGCTTCATTAAAACGAAATTTGGGGAAGTATGTAACTTAAATTATGACATTGGCGGTTATATTTTAGTTCTTGCCATCCAGTGGTTTGAAGGGCAGTTTAAAAACGAATTGATTATTGTGAGTGTGCAAGGGCGTAGCGTGTGAAAAGAAAAACGCAAGCAACACATTCAAAGCCATTCTCACGTAGGTGGAGGACCCACCTCGAAAATTACGCGCCATCAGCTCCAGAACAATTTAGTATTCAGAAATGCGCCAAACAATACAGGGAAGCGGTCAGCAAGCACACAAAAAACGCCACACACCTCATCGCTCCCTCTCTTTCACCACTCCCCGAAACGAAAGAGAAGGCCGAGGAACATCCGTGCTCGCTTTAAATCGCGGTTAGATCATACTCGAACAAAAACCGTGTAATGGCCGTTTTCGACGTAGTAAACAAGTGCGGTGACGATCGTACATACGACGATGCGATTATATGTAAATTGTAGAGGAAAAAAGTGATTATGCGCTTCGATTTGTTTGGGAGTCGCCCAGTGGAAAGTGTTCCGTTGAGATCCTTGGGAAAATTAAAGTTTATCGATAAATCAGTTTTTTTATTGAATACTTCGATGACAGTCTGGGAGCTAAGTTTATAGGGAATTAATTCCAGTTTGGTCGAATTGCCAACCGCCGACCTATCGTTACCTATCTCTTTTCTCGTGTGAGAAGGTGTTTAATGAATAAAATAAATAAAAACATCATTTTAAAATGTAAATTAAACAAATAAATATTATTTTACACTTTTGGCGCGTCCTCCCGAATGCCAAACAATAATTGTATATATATTATTTTTTCCGACGATTCTATAACTCCACTGGAAAAAAAAATCAAAGAAAACCAGACGGTCATTTTTTATTATTATTATTGTCAATATCAATTTAATAAAAACCGAATAAATTTAGATCAAGTTAATATGTAGGTGCTCCGTGTAATAACTTCCGGTGACTCATTTAATACATACCTCCGAACAGGCCATTGAACACATGAAACAGAAAGAAAAGAAAAAGGCAGAAAAACATGGCAAAGAAATGAATCGAATTAATTAGTGAAAAATTTGCAGTAAATATATTTATTTAGTTATTGTTGGTTTATTTGTAGCAACTACAATAACAGAAATCTTTTAACTAAAAATAGTACATATTAGAAATTTTAGACGAAAACTATATCGAGATTAGAAATGCTTCAAGTCGGGAAATCTCAGGTGATCTAGGCCTGGTTTCCAGGCTATGCCACTAATGGTACAAGTATATATGT
>JAOPUG010000021.1:14425880-14436460 GCA_027564375.1 Micropterix facetella | reverse complement strand
CCCCCCCCCCCCCCCCCCCCCCCCCCCCCCCCCCCCCCCCCCCCCCCCCCCCCTAAATATGTCAACTAGGTATAAAATGTTATATTAATACTTCGATAAAGGTCTAAACTTACGTATGAATGAAATATTTATTTAATAATATTAATTTCTTATGAGTAATATAGGCGGAGGAATATCGATGTAAACGAGACAAAATGGCTTTATGAGTTTGGTATTATACTTTTTTAAAATAAAATATCCCTAAAATAACATATTTTTCTGAAATTTTCGCATAAAATAAAGCTATTTTAAGGAAGATATTTTCATATTATTTAGGCCCAAGTGGCAAAATCTTAAAATACTCCTCAGTTTTGTTATTATGCACGATAACTCGAGTTAACTAATTCTCGTCATTGAGGGAGTTACCACAGGAGTGGCACAATAGTTCTCTCATGGTTTATGTGCTAAGTTCAGGTAGTTTTTTGAACTACCCTAAACATCTTAATATATTATACATACATACAAGAAAATTATCGTATGGCCCGAAGTTTGACAAGCCCTTGGGGTTTCCCCTGCCCCAGTTTAATTATTTAATTTTATTCGAAAATCCGACACCTTTACATACGTGGGTCCTAATGAAAGTTCTGGAGCTGGCCACTTGCATTAAAGATTTTACCATTTTGAAAATTGTTTGTTTACTTAGCTATTGATTTAAGTCGAGACATTTTTCGATGTATGCAACAATAAAGTCTCAAACACTTCAATTAGCATTTGGCGCTGAAGCTTCATCACGTAGCTCGTGTGTACTTCTGGTATATATAATTCAAACGTGGACGTATTCTTCAAGACAAAACATTAACAGAAACTTATATTGTTAACTGTATGACACGTAATTTAATCGTATAAAAAAATTATATGTCAGCAAATTCGTATAACATTGAACATTGGCATGAGCTAAGTGCAAAATATTTGGCACGTACACCTGAAAGTTCGGAAACTTTGTTCGAGGTGGATACCGCATGTGTTAACGGTAATTAAAAAAACGACAGCGTGTAGAGTGATGTTACAAAATGATAAAAAAAAATGCAACAGAGGGCAAACATTAGCAGTACATGATATCGCAATGGGAGACGAAATCTGGGTGTACTGTAACGAACCTCAAAGAATGAGCCAATCGGCGAAGTAGGTCTTTCCTTTTGGGGGATTTTCCGACGAAAGACAAGAAAGGTCGAATCACTGGTAAAATGGTCGTTGCTTCTTTTTTTAGCAAGACGGGATATTACATAACAATTTCACTTGAAAACCAAAGAACGGTCAATGTAGATTGGCCTTTGTGATGATTTAGGAATCTGTTTGGCTGCCGCGACTTCAGAAGTAATGTTCTTCACAGTCCGTCAGGACTTATTTCATTTTCAATAATACGTCCACGTCAACGCAGTATGTTTATAAGGGCGTTGTTTTGAGGAAGTAAATATGTCTTTTGGCGTTTCATTTACATGATTCTTTGAATCGCCCACTTTCCTAATTCGTTCATCAGCGCATTGCACCGGGTGTACTAAGGAAAACGTCAGTTTGAAGCACCTATATTACATGTAGTGCATGAGAGGTAAACTTAGGGTTACAGATACAATACGAAGACAGCAACGGAAATGTAGTACTCAATAATCTATATAGTGTTCACAACCATCTATGTAGTTGTGTGATATATTAGATAGTAATCGACGTGGTGTTCAGATAATAGTGGCCACTAAATATTTTTTCAATCACATCATGATACTATCTCGAATTTTAATAATAAAAATATTATGGAGTCTCTTATTACTTTTTGCTATATTACTGAGTACTATTATTTTAATAACATATAGAACTTTATTGTTGCTTTCGTTGTTTTTACCCATCACCATCTTGTTATAATTAGGCGTGTATTTGTAAGTATAGATCTCCTCCACACTGGAAAACAGGAATAGGTTTATTTAAAACCGAGTTAAAACTCGCTGAAGCCAGAATTATACCTATCATCAATCTGGCAGAGAAAAAGCTAAAGGTTTGTGTAGCGCACATTAGATCAGACATGTCTGAGATGGTTTAAATTAAATATTGAGATAAAGCGACCGGTAAAAGATAAAAATGTAACTCTGATGTGAATGCCAGTGTATGATGGTTAAGTTAACGAAAATGTTGATAATCTTGCAAAGATAGGAATCAAATAGCACTTTAAAGGACTTAAACTATACTGTGGTGTGACTACATATAGCGGATTAACTAAGATTCTGGAGCAGTAAAACAAAGTACAAATATTGTAGAGAAAATAGGATGAAAACAAGCGAAAAATTAAACCAAACATTGAAAAAGGTAATTACTACTTCTCTGAAATGATGATATTGAAACCAAGAGGACCTTTTTGTATTATGAAATATTATCCCTTATGTATAACTCCACAGAAACGTTTATGAAAATCTATGGGCAAAATCGAAATATGTATAAAATATATCAAAATAGTTGAGTTGCGGCTACTTTGGTAGTGGAAAGCTTTAGTTATTGCAATATTTAAAAAGAAAAATAGGAACAAGTGTGTTTGGACTAAGTCAAACTAGGCATGGCCCTTAGAATGATACTGGTCATCTTTCTGGACAGAACTTTTCACCGGTCACTGTCTAGTGAACTACCATTTGGAAATATTAAATTTGCCGAGAATGAAATCAAAGAAACCAAAGGACTCTAACCTCTAAGCAAAGAAAAAGTTCTGCAGAATAACTCAAGGGGGTCAGAAATATCATACCTGGAAGACCCTTGAGATTAATAAATAGTCCCGGGTTAGAGTAGCCAAATTAAGAAGCAGGATATATAAAAGCTCTGGTTGTCTCAGTGATAAGTATCATGCACCTGCAACGCTTTTTACTATTATCTACTATGTAGTATTCTAGATATAGGAAATCTAGAAGAAGGTATTCATAACGTGAGGTAGGTACATAACAACATTGACCGATATGGATATCGGTAGCGCACAAAGAAAGTCTGTCGCGGGATATCCGCCATTTATGACTGGTAAACTTCATATTTCTTAAAGCTTATTAAGATCCTTATCTCATTTACTTAGGTGCCTATGACGCAAATTAAAGGCTTAAATAACCAAATTAAGCGGCATCTGAAAATACTTAGTAGGGTGGCAGGTTTCTATTACCCAATTTTAATAATAATCTATGATAAATATCTGTCAGTAGTTTTGTGAAAAAAATATACACCGGAAAAGGTAGTATTTTTCTGAAGTCGTAACTTCGCTACTAGTACTTTTCAACTACTTGTTGAGAGGAAACCAAAGTTATAGGTACATTACAATCCAGTAGAAATACCTCAATATGTCATATTTCTACTGTTTGTTTGTTTCTACTCTTTATTGCAGCATTTCGTAATGGGCTGTATCATCAAAAGACAATCTCTTTGAGCCAACCCTATTATGAAGTGTTTATATGTATTTTATCCCAACGGAAAATAGTGACCCAGACGGGAATCAAACCCGGAGCATTGCAATGTAAGATCAGGTGTCTACCCACTATGTCACCCGGCCGTGTAAATAAATAAATAAATATGTACATATATGATGCCTGATTCACGAAACTTCGAAGAGTAAATCTGCATGAAAACTGAGTTGGAAATTGTATATTTTTTTTTATTTAATTCCATGTTAATGAGAAATAATTAACTCAGATAACCCGAAATTTTGTTTTCAATTTGGGCATTGGGTAATTTTGAGCTAAGAATTCATGTAAAATTACTAAAAAAATCTAAGTTTCAATCATTTTCCAGAAATTCAGCGTCATTTTAAAAGGTTCTTAAGACAATACGATATCAAATTTGCACAAAAATCAAATTTATATATTTTTCTTTACAGAAACAAGAATTCTAATTAAATCAAGACTTGGAAAAAGGTAAATATATACTTAGTGTGATATTTTATGAAGCAGGCTTTAGGATGTAAGGTTTTCTCACACTTTACACAGTAAAATTGAGCATTTTTATGACAAAAAGTACATTTAGTTTGGTTTTCTTTGTAAAAAATTAAATGACCTTCTTTGTCATATCTGATATTTCTTAACAAAGAATTATTTTTCCTGACTGGAGGTCGACTTCCAGCTTTCTTATCTTTGATCAAAAGTGCAATAGTTACACTGCGTCCGAATTCCAGTTGATCCATAGAACCACCATCTCTTTTATTTAATTGTCAATCATTTTGACTCTAGTGCCACTCTTCGTCTGGTGAGAATTTCATAAAGTTTGCATTCAGTTTATCAAAAAATGGACACATATTTGCCAAGGTATCATTGAGGTTAAGGTTAGCATTATCGCCAAAAAGCAGGTGGGTTATTATATAAGAAAAACGGTCTCTTGAAATGGAATCATAAACTATTGAATCTCTGCTATCTGAAGCATTCTCCCAGTATATAGAGCATCTTGGGTAAACAGAATAACCGCTATGCAGTGAACCTCCAATGAAACGGGCTAATTCACTCATTGTAATGTTGGGGCTTGAGTTTTTTTGAGCTGAATAATTATAATAGGTATACTTCAAGAACATTTCGAGAATATCTTCGTTGAAAAGCTGTTCAAAATATTCTTTTGGTTCCAGCAATCGACGCGGTCCATAAACTGCTTTCCGATTTTGAGATGATAGATCCACTTCAAGATATTTTTTGACCCAGTCATACGATATAGTTAGATCATACGTATGTATAACTGATGGATTACCACTCTCCTTCGAAGTTGAAGGGTTAACTGTGCGATGTCGTTTGGCAATTTACGAAAGGGGTACATCATCCTCACTGTCATAGTCCTCAACAAAATTTACAATCTGGGCTTCAGTTCGGAGTTGCGATCCAGGTAGATTTGATAATGTTACTGAATCTTCAGTACCAGATTCCTCATTGGTGTTGTAGTCGTTAGCGTTTTCAAGAAGATATATATAAATAGTGTCTGGCACAAAAAAATCATCATCAGTCTTCAACGCCTCAATGATTTGGTGGAATTTCATTTTTTTTCTAAAATAGGCAAAATTTGATAGTGTATTTTACTTAGGTCCGTTATACAGGTTGAATATTTAAAATACTCTAGAAATAATCAAAACAAAGAATAAATATAAAAATCAAAACTAAACTATGAAATATAAACTATTTCTTACAATAAATCATGATTCCAACGTATTTCAAACAATAAAAGATCTAAGAAACACTCACCTGAAAGTTGATTTTCTTCCTTATTTTAAAATCAACAAACCACGTTTTTGCTTCGCTCAACGCACTAAAACATAATAATAACAGCCTCGTTCTTTGCGTTTGTGCTGACACAACATTTCAAACTACCCTCATAAAATCTGGGTTAATTAAGTAGGTACATGAAAGTTGAAGATAAAAATATTTTCTTCAGTAACAAAAGTGGATGACCTCACTCAGTTTTTTTGCGTAGAATATTATGCTGCAAAAATATCCTAATAGTCAACAACATATAAAAAAATATATAAAATTTTATTTTTGGGTGATGTACAGAAAAATTCTATAAAATTTCGTTTGTTACGAAAGAGACATCCTGTATATTCAACCATATGAAGTGCACAAAGACGTTCTTCAATTGATTAAACTTTAAGATTGTGTGCAGATAATAATAGTGTTAGCTGACTCTTGGCTGCAGTATGGTGGCATATCTTATGACGCCTGTCTATCAGACAAATAGGAGCCAAGTAGGCTTCTGGCCGATTAAGACTTACCTAGTGTGGCAATCACTGTCTAGTGGTCCACGCGAGTTTCTCTCAACTGGCAGGGTTGTGATTTGTTATGCTATTGTATTGTGTAGTTGTTTTGTATTTGAGAAATGTCCAATCAATTATGTTTCTCCAAACTTAATTTCATTTACTACTCACTTTTAGAAGTCGTTAGTATTTAGCAGTTTCATGCTATTATAGCCATTTCAAACTCAAAACTGATATTTTTTTAACAAAACTGTAAACAAAATTTGTTTTAACCGAAATTTTACGTATTTCTGTTTTTAGTTGAGATTTGTTTTGAGAGCACATCGAATTTTGATATTACGCATATATATAGCCCGCAAAGTAAGTAGATGTGCCAGAGTATTAAATTTATCAGTAGTAAAATATTTAAAAGATTGATTTTGATTGAAAAAAAGTCTTGAAATGTTATAATACCTCCAATCAGAAAAACTAGAAAAAATATTTTCTCTGCTAGTCTTCTCACTAGCCGTTTGACACTTTTTCCGACTGAGGCTACGATAACTCAAGAACACATTGTTCGATTTGAATAATTCTTTTGACAATCGCTATGGATTTGTTCGTCGAATAGACGAGCTTATCGGATCAAAGGTTCTGTTCCTACAGCAGATTGGGGAGCTGCCGTATAAATAAATTAATTTTAAATCACATTTTCAACTATACGGTCACCATTTTTTATTAGCTGATAGAAAAAGGAGTTTTGAAATTGGATAAATCATTCTTGAGCAAGAAAAGTTGATCTAAATGATGGTAACCAAACCTACTTCATTCGAAATCAAAAAGATTGTAACAGCAAAGTCTGTACTGAAACCTTCAAGACTGATCGAGGCAGAGACCTAGATGCCACTCGAGATAAACTTGATGTAAAAAGCAGGCGATGAAAAGCCCCGTAGACAAATATATGTCTCATAGCCTTATGACAAGGTAATAATTTACATAACTGGGGCACATCTCTAATTATCAAGCAACCGAACAATACAAAGCAATCAGCGGCTAGTGGAAATCGCTGACACAGGAGCCAAGAAAGGAAGCGAGCAACGAAACCAACGAAATTAAACCCAAAAAGACAATCTTTATTTTACATATCAGCTCTTGCAAACAGATGGCATAAAAACAGAATCGGAAATATTAAGAAAGTCAGCATTTCGATCGTACCACGAAAAACATCACTCGGTGAAACATGGCGACCTGGGCGAGTTTGAAATCCTGACAGAGACTACAGGTAGCGCAGGAAGTAGTTAAGCGATTGCATCATCTCCATTGGATACGTAAAATAGCAAGTTCAGTGATATTGACATCTTACATATTGTATCGAAACGAAACTTCATTGATGACATAAGGTAAAAAATGAATCCCTAATAAAACATGTTTACCCTTACCTATCCTCCTTACTCCATTCCATATGAATTCCTGTATCTTAAAAATATATAATATGCTTGTTTTTTTAATGTGTGCACTTGCAGCAGAGGGCAACATAGTTATTTTAAATTGTTAATATTTCTAAAAAAATATATTTTGCTTGATTCTAGCACATAAAAAAATTCGTCGTCGGTCGCTTTATTTTTGCTTGCTCGCTTAAGAGCTATAATGAACCGTGGCTTTTATCCAGGATGGAACAGCTGTTGTCTGGCTGCAGCTTTCCATGCATCTAGAAAGTCTCCATCGCTCAATATACTTCTCTGTGACTATTCTACCCGAATGTCCTATTCAACTCTGCACACTCCCCTAAATCACTGCTGTCCAGAACTTATAAGTTCCCAAAAGGTTTTGCTTACCTGGCATTGGACTATTCATATATTAAACGACTTGCGACGGTCAATATTCCCCACCCGACCATCGCAGGGCAGGTGATATTATGATAACATAAATTTATCTGGAGAGTAATGAGCCTACGGTCAGCTCAGTACGTTCAAACGCCGATACATTGCACTTTCGCTTGGCAAATAATGTATTCGCAGAATTTACGTTTCTGCGTAGTGGATGGTCATTATTATGTAACTCTTAATAAATAGATGCTAAACGTTTATTGTATAATTAGAGCTCGTTTAGCAAAGTAATCAACTCCCCTAATTCCAGGTGAGCTTGAGGCCACTGAAGACATAAAAGCTATTTATTCGTTCCACTTCTGAAATGAAAATAATGAAAATCTCTTTTATCTAATGTTACTCAAAGTAGTTTTTATGTAATCCTCTGCAATGTAAACCTTTCAATATCCTTTGTTCTGCGAGCGTTTAATTTTTTTTAAAGAAAACTACTTCATTGAATCGCCGCCTTACACAAAATTGCGCGACCGCCAAAGAAATTCTCGGTAGCTCGTTCATGACTCGCGATCGTTCATCTAACTAAATGGTTTCCTACCTAATATTCAATTTCAGGAATGAAGACTGCATACTCTATGAAGTGCATTCCATACTCTGCAGCTAACCTTACAACTTTGGCGTCTGATCAAACATGTTCAAAAATTCCCCCTCGAACATGTTCAGATTGAGTGCTTTTCCAACAGCTATAAGTCGAATTTCTATATTTTTCTTGTGTCTTTCCTGGCTCTTCTTGAATTATACACTCATGAATAACCGTTCCTTTACAGTGCTTCATTTAGTCCGGCGGGTGACCACACTACCACGCTGCTTGCTTACTTACTACTAAACATGATACTAAAAGAGTAATTAATATCACACTGTGTAGTGGAAATTTCACCTGTCCCCGAGATTTTGCAAGTCGGCGCCGCGCCAGTTGGCAATTATAGGGTGTCCCCGCGACTAGAACAGGTTGCTGTCGACTGCAGGTTTACCAATTATGTCATAGAGCTCAGATATTAAATCAATAGCTGACCGGGTTAGCTGAGACGTTTATACCTTGTTTATATTATGAAAGTGTAACTATGCGTTGTTTACATATGCGTCGTATGTTTTCCTATTACCTTGATATTAAATAATAACAGGATAAGTAGCGATGTGCATCGGTAACTTATCCAAAATGGATTAAAACCTATACCAACAAGTTTCTCTTATCACCACGGTTCCAAAAATACTCATATACGCTGTGCTTGCTATATCTATTGGTCAGATCCTCCTACAGACCAGGTAAATTAGGATTCACCCGAAGTAGCACCTGCGGGACTCGGATCGAATTTGCTGCGAATTTGGTGGTGCTTAGGATCATGCAGTGAGGCTGCATACCAAATTTGGTTAATATCGGACTACAGGAAAATCTTAGGACATGCGGACAAACGTACAAACAAATGCAAAGCATGCATCAGACTACATGACTCTTCTTACGTAATACTACAGACGAGCCAAAAAAAAACTACATTATTTCCACCTTCATTCGGATCGATTTTTATTGAGTATAGTTAGTTGATTTTCGTTGTTTATAAGAATCTGTTAAAAAAGTTGTTCCTTCTCCTGGAAAATCGTCTCCCGGCTGAGGTTATAATTGTTATGGCCATAGCAGTCTCGCTATGGTTATTTCGTATCTATGTAAATAGATCTATACTCTAAGACAGCTATTCCCAATTAGAATCTACCACGGAACCCTTTTCATGTCTCTACAATTTAACTGAAACCTGGCACTTCGCGCGATAAACACAAATGATATCAGGGCCGCTGAATTTTGAAAACCAGCAGGGAAACGGCAATCCGGAGGCGCCGAGACTTCCTATTAAGTAATTGGTGGAGCCGATTTTTTTTGAGGATTACCGAGTTTTTTAAAAGAATACCTAAGTGCATAAAATAGAAAAACCAAACAAAAAGTTGTTTACCTTCATTTCTCATAAATTGATAGATTCAGCACTGTGACTGACGAACGCTCGCCCGCTTCATATCACAGGTGGAGCTCTCTCCACCATTAGACAGGTTTCTACATCATTGGTGTACCCAATGGTCCTCGCTAGGTAGTCTATTATTATTGTTATTTTCGTATTTAAATTAGAAAACGAACGATTTACGCTAGATTAGACCACCATATTAGCAGGCTCTACATTATGAACCTAAGTTATTTATTTTCAATAATCCTATCTGGGTGTAGAAATAATACTTCAAATTAATATTACAAATAAAATTGCAATTCAAAATGACACAAAATATTATAAAAAGTTTCTATAAAAATCTAAATAAAAAAAATTAAAAATAGGAATCCAGAAATTCAGTAATTCAAAAATATAGAAATGTCGACATTAAGAAAGTTTAAAATGCATACAAAGAGAGTTACAGTATAAGATACCACATTTGTTAAGAATAGATCTAGTATTAATGAACAACATCACTAACATTATAAAGTAATCAAATTATAGCAATCAGAAATGACAGCAAGTTATATTAATAAAGGAATCAAATTAATAATAATACCAACATTAAAAAAAAGAATCAAACTTCACCCTTCGCTGCGCCTTTTCCAGAACATCTACGTCTTTGCATAAGTAGGGGTTCCAGAGAGCGATATTCAAGGATAGGTCTCACATAATATGCCTTGTAGATCTTTATAAACACCTTCATGGACAGATGTTGGCAGCCATTCTTATCAGATAGCGAAAAGAGTTGGCTTTTAACTGAAAGCATTATATTACACAATATATTTGTCTTTAAAATAGGTGAGATACTCAAATTAGTATCATGCAAAAAACTTGATAATAACTAACTATCAGTATCAGTATCAATTTATTCATTCCAGATATACAATAAAAGCATGTCGTAATAATCATTTAAACCTAGTTGTCGTATATTGGAATTCGTCAGTTATTGAAAAATTACTTATATGAAATTAATTTGATTTTAACAATATTAACATCATTATAAGAGTATTTCTAGTATAATGTATATGAAAAAGTAAA
>JAOPUG010000021.1:14152620-14165226 GCA_027564375.1 Micropterix facetella | reverse complement strand
AAATTATTATTTTTTATTCGTAGCATCATAAAAACATACATTGGGGTGATAGTATTTGGCTGTATCTATATGAACGGGAAGCGTTTTGATCTTGTTTTTTCCCTCATGTCTCTACTAAAAAAATAGAGTACTCTTTTATCCCGGAGAAACCTTCAATTTTATGGGAAAACAATTTAAGTCTCGTATTAAAAACACGCTTCGTAAAAAAACATATTCTAAAATAGATGAGTATTTAACTGATAAAGATGCATGGCGCAAATCAAAATACATATTTTTCTGAACAATCTCTTTAAGTACCTACTACAGGTACTATTATAACCCAAAGGCTATATTTATCTTTATTACTATTTTAATTTAAGACGATTTTCCTACGTCAAAATTTAGGATTTTTTATTTGTATTATTCACTTCAATACATAAAGGATTTATTGTTAAATTACTTGTTTTTGTCTGTTTTTTTTCTTTCTGTTTCATGTTTCAATTCACGGGAACGTCGAGGACGTGTACGACAAGGACTGAAGAAATGAAATATTTTTGAATTATATAGAATCCTAATTGTATTTGACAATAATAGTACAAAAAAGTGATTACTGGTTTCCTTTGACGGTTCTTTCAGTGGAATCTTTCTTGTAAAAAATAATAATATATAGTGTACTCTTATTGTCTTTTGACGTTCAGTATAAGTAGGTACCTAATATATTTATACTCAATAAACTGAATTGAACTTGAACTTGCACTTGAATTCCGCCCCATGAAAGCTCCATTGTTTGATGATCTCGGTCTGCAGACTAACAGAATGCCGACTTATTCTTCTTTTTCTTTACGGATACATACATTCAACTGCTGTTGTTTACACCCATAGAATCTCTCTCAAAAATTTAAATCGTTTTACGACTCTCCTAATGACGGTGTTGATGCTTTCATCTTTTGACATCCGTTTTCGTTGGACTAGGTACGATAAATGTCTTTGTCGCTGTCTTCTCCAATTTCAAAGCATATCGCAAATTTTAAAATATGTAACCAAAAAAACATAGGAGCTGCAAATGCATTTACTGGGCAATAAACCGCCCACAGAGCGCAGACATGGGATACGACTTAAACCGAACCTTTTTTGCCATTATTCACGCCACATAATTTAGGTGGTACAGTTGCTTATTGAAAGACCAGTATATAAGCATCTACAATATTTTTTTTTTGTTTTGTGCAGTCTGTCAGCACAGTTAAGAAACACAATATTTTGAATCACACAATTAGCTACCAAAAACCTTCGTTTTTGATTTAATTTTAGAGACCGATTAGGATTAAATAATTTATTTTTATATATAAAAAATGAAATGGCGAATTATACGTTATGTACTCGTAGCGATGAAAATATACGATTTGAAGGCTTCTGCGAAAAAAAATCAAATCGTAATTGATAGCGGAAACAGAACTCAACAAACAGCAGGAAATGCAATAGATAGGAGATCTTGATCTTTTAGGTATGTAAGTGTAAAAACGACTGAGGAAAGACGCAAAACTACGATATAACAGTTAAGAATGAAAAGAACGAACAAGATAAAACGAAACTCATCATGAAGGACGAAAACTCTGACAATTACAAAAAAGTAGTCAGGAAGAGATCACGTCGAGTGAAAACATATATATTGATGTCACCTGCTACGGGCAAAGGCATCCACCCCGGAGCATTTCAATGAACTTTATCGCTAAATCACCCCGAGGTGCAACACAGGGAATTGATGGACGAGGACAAATCCACGTATCAAGATCCACCTCAGCCCGCAAGAGTCCATACCCTTACCACGGAATTTGCATACCCAGTGGGCCGTCTCGTGCTCTTGCTCCCAAATTTAGTCAGATTCCTCCGACCACCCGTCTGGTCGTGGGTTCGAGGTCGCTTGCGCGGTCCTCTACCTCAAGCGAGCGGCAACTCCTCACTGGAATTATCGCGGATACAGGGCATCCTGTGCTCGGCAACTACCACCTGAGATCGGGTTTCCCCACGTATCGTTTCTAAGGGTAGGCAGCTTGAGGTACATACTGAAGCATGCGCTTCTAAACCCCTCCGGGTATGAGTCAGTGACAACATTGCCAGTTTACCCGCCCCGTGAACCAGCTGTCCAGATTTGCCCGAGTTTCTGTCCCTGTATCCATCGCACAGCGGGTTCACCAGGTTCGCCCACCTTCGAGGAGGCTCCCGGATAGGAGCTGCGAGCCGTTTAAGTTGACATAACAGCCATCATAGCCAAGGCTACACTGAACCGTTAAGGTTGGGAGCGGGCGCGCGTATCCGGGATGGGCGAATCTGGGCGGTTTGCGGGAAGACTGGTAGAGAACTTGCGTGTAAGACTATACCTGTAAGTCAGACGAATAGCCGCGGTAGTCTAGGAATGTATGTTTCCTAAGGCGCGGGGGTAGATGTTGACCTGATGTCACTTATCATTAGAAACGATCCGTTGGCCGCGTATACTACATCCGGTAGAGGCCGCGCAGGTGACTTCGATATCTGGTCCAAATCCGTCTAATTTAGATTTTTTTAATAAAGCTTTACAAGAAAATACATAATTTTCCTCTTCTTTGGAAGTAGATGGAAAAGACGATGGAATAGCTTCGTTTCGGCAATTTAAAAGTAATCTACATATCGGTCGACCTATTTTTAATTCTTGCAAACGAAAAACCGACAATGCAGCAGTCGACAATTTGTAACTTCATTCGTATCCAAAAGAACTGATTTGTCAGTAAGTTTTGTCAGCGAGTCATTTTCTTCCTTAATAAGTCATATTTTCATAGTTTTAGGTTATTCTTTGTCGAAAATCTTCAAAACCTTTTCAATCTCTGATAAAACTTCAAATATGCATGGATATTTATTATACACTCGGTTTTTAGATATTTTCAACGTTTGCTAAATGAAGGATCTATATCGGTGAACCCGCTCGTGCACACCAGATTTTAGATCGGCGTCGGCGACTAAATTTACCGGCATCGGGGTTCGTCGCGGTGGCTTGGCGCACATACATATTCTTAACTCACATATTTTCCCACATTGCCTTTAGATTGTTTTACTGGTTGATATTTCTTGATATTTATTACAATCTTTCATGGAGAAGGCGTTCGTATCTCACAGCCAAAATATTCCCATCGGTATACTCTACAATACCGATGGACAAGGTCATGGTGACTTGTCGCTGGGGTGGAACGATCTAATATAATTTGTAGCTATTTAATCAACACATAAGTATAAAATCAACTGATGTAATAGCAAATACCTTTTAAACTGTTAAATATACCATCTACCTAAATGATATTCAAAAACAAATGTCCAAAAGTCAATTTTGTGAATATAAATTATATTTTTATACTAGTTTCGAAAATGGTGTAAGTGATTTAGTTTATACCATTGTTAATTATTATCAAGCAATCTGTGCGACTTATTGTTAGTAAATTTTTTAGAGAAATTAAATCAATACTTACACAAAAAAACATTGATTTCAATGGAAATATTTTTTATAAACAATAAAAGTAATGATAAATATCTTAATGAAGTATTTGCGTCTACAGATTAGAATAAAGAGTTAATATTTTAGAATATGAAAAAATATATATTTTGTTACAATTTCAAAACAATTTTTGAAATGAAACGTCTCAAACTTAATTAAGATAATATCCATCGTGCTACTGCAAAGAATGTTAAATTTTGGAAATACTTCGTAGGTTTGAATAGTTAAGAAAAATGACATTTTTTTTAGGATTTAAAAAAGAAATCTTTGTAGATATTAGAGGAATTTTAATTATTGCAATAAATTATATACACGAAAACCTAAGTGGATCTATCTACAACTCTGTTTCAGAAAAAAAAACAAAAAAGATCCGAAAGTTGAATTAATTATTTCTTTTAATTTTAATTTGTAATTCACAATAATGCACAGGAAAATGGTCAACATGTACAATTGAAAATGTTATAGACAAAAATCCAGTAGCAAAAACTTAAAGTAACTAGGCTAACTAGGCTATAGCTTGTTCTAAGGCGGACATTTAATTTGTTATAAATATATTTGTAAACATATATAAAAACTAATTAAAGTAAAACACATACTAGAATACCCATAAAGAATGCTTTTCCTAAGTAGTTAAAACGTAAATCAAAAAAATCTATAGATTATTTAGTCAGTTTTTCACATAGAATCATCTTCCGTAATTAAAGCTCCTATTTTCCATTAAAAATAAAAGGAAAATTAAAAACATTCAATATTGTCTCCTTTTTTCTCATCAGGAGTAATTTTCCCTATTTAAGGCGGTCTTTGCAATAGAGTGTATACTAATATTCTTATCAAAATATCTATTCCAACTGACTATAAAGCCTATTTTATAGTTGATGTACTTACGTGAATATTTTTCATAAGAAAATTTATTTTTAAAAGTATGGAACCCTCAATGCGCGAGTCACACTCGCACTTTCCCTATTTTATTTATTTTCTGTTAGAGGTCTCATTCTCTCTTTTAGTGATCCAAGTAAAAAACCTCAAAAAAGCATGCCATTACAAATAAAATTAAAGAATGTAATTTACTCGTATATGTTAAACATGATACAAACCGTCAAACAAATAAAAGCTTTATATTTCAAATTGCGAACAGAATGGCAACAATATTTCTGGCCATTTTGAAAGCGGTCTGTTTTCTGCGTTGTGTGGGGTGGCGACGGCGGCGTTTTTGTGACAGAAACCGCTTGTAAATAACATGTCACGAGTCGATTATTTCGAGTGAACGGTCTCCAATCGACTTGGCCGATTTCCTATTCAAATCGGCGACAAACGCTGCCGCCGAAATGAACAATAAGTCGAAATTGGAAAGAGATTGGTTACGCTGACCGAGCCCCTGGCCCCAGTTTGCCATTTTGCATGGGTAACGATATATTTTGTCGCTAAATGACAAGCTGTATTGTTAGAGCTGTTTGGGTAGGACGTGTCGGGTGTTTGACAGTACGCGCGGTGGCATAATGTGACAAATTTAATACTGGAAATGAGAAATGAACGTAATGTTTTTCTTTTGTTTCTATTTATGACGTGAAACTTCTTTAAAATCAGACCAAAATATGCGGATACCAGGATAGAAATGTGGATAATAACGAAAGCGGATACATCGTCTCGTCTTCAGGCGCTGACATAATCGCGTCTTAAACGTATATAAACGCCTTTAATCGCCTTTAATCGCCTGTAATCTATTTTGTATTTAAACGGCTACATCTTAAACCTGCAAATCGCATATAATATTTGATGGTGAAACAGGGTTACGTAAAAACAATGTAATAATTTGGAGGTTTCTAATCAAATAACCACAAATCACCTGATAAAAATTTAACCAGTCAGGTTATTTATTTCGTTAAAAAAAATTGTTGCCGCTGAAAATCGAGAACATTTCGATGCCAATTTTTTTTAGGGGGGATCTTTTTGCGATTTTATGTGGTAAAACCAGACTACTTTTCAAAATCGTATTTGGTCATTAGTCTTTTTAGTTTCTTTTTCTACCTTATATTTCTTTCAGCTGATTAATTAATTTTGTCGTGTCGCACTAGACGTTCAAAAATGGTACTATTTGTTGATTTTGTGGTTAGTCCGCGCCTTAAGGCTGTTCATATTCTTATTTTTATACTTTTCAGTAATAGCTACTATTGGTTTACAAAATAATATACGATAAATTAGCTACCGCTGACTTGAAATTTATTGTTTGCGGCCATTAAGTCGTTTATTTTTACAAGCTTTTATTTAACTTGCAATGTTTGTATGTTAGTTTGTTTAGGTCAAATATTGCAAGCTGAATTAGAACCACTTCCTCTAATCCTATGGAGTTAAATTTGTACACTTTGGTTTAGTTCCGATGCATTTTTACGGTAAGCATGACCTAAATCGATATCCAGGATTAGCTCCAGTTAAAGGAATTCCTCAACGGTCAACGGCACAGAAACGAAATTTAGTGTACGCATTTAGTTATGATAGCCGGTTTTAAGTTTGGTTGCTTCACTAAGGATTGGGTCCTGAATAGGGAACGCATTCAATTATGTTAAACCATTCTAAGTGTACATGGTTACTGCACTCAATGTTGGCTCCTAAATGGGTAACTCCTCAACGGTTAACAGGACAGACACGAAATGTTGTATACGCATGTATGTAATTGTAAAATTGTTCTAGGTTTCAACATGCTATCAAAGCTCTTCGCTTCTGGTCAAGCATACGTGGCCTTAAGTAGAGTCAAAATCGCTAGAAGGTCTCCTTATTGAAGAACTTGACTGTACTAAATTACCAGGCAAACGACTATGCAATAATGACGCATTAAATGAAATTACAGGCTTGAAACATGTCCAGCGAAAATTGCAAAATGTTAAAAAAAATATACTAAAAAAACATTTTTATAAACAAGCCTTTATTGAAATGCTCTAAAAAGAAGTTTCTTAAATTTAATCAAACCCATCAATTTGTTACATGATACAATTTATATGCTATAAAAGCTTGTCGCGAGATTTATCTGTGATATATTAAAAATGTATGAGGAATGAAAAAACTGATGAATTACCTTTATAACTCGGAAACTAAACTCAGATTCGGTATTCGACTGTTTGTGTATAAAGTTTGCCAAAGTCGATTAACTTAAGTTATAATAAACGTACTTTGGATAATATTTCTAAATAAAATACTTTAAAAAAGTGTGGATATTTCTTAAAAAATCAAAATGGTAACACGTACAAGAACCAAGTGGACATACAAATTTGGCATTCCGTTGTAAAAAAGAGTACCTGGACCCAGGGCGGTGATAATTTTTGAAATATCAAAATGTTTCTAGAAAAGTTTTAACTTCAAAATAAAAAAACACAAGTGTGGGGTTGGATCTCGCACCCCAAGGTCGATGGTCCTGTTTGGGCCACACACTGGTACCCTAATATCTGGTGCCAAGCGAGCGAGGCGGTTTCGGGAGCGTTATAAAATGCGGCATATTTGTATGAGATGTTCTTATGAGATTTTTACATACATGGTCGCCTTAAGGCTGTTCATATCGACTCATTTTTATACTTTTTCTATAAGGTTGGAATATATTAAAGTAATAGGTATTATTGGTTTACAAATGAATACACCATAAATTATCTTTCGGTGAAGTGAAATTTATGGTATGCGGAAAATCGTTCACTTTTAATTTTAAAATGACTATTTTAGGGTTAAAAATGAAATACTTTCGATCTCGGGTGAGAGTCGCCGAGCAAAGGCCGCCCCGTATCCGCTACATTCCAGTTAGGAATGCCGCTTTAGAGGTAAAGAACCGCGCAAGCGACCTCGGACCTGTGACCAGACGGGGGATAGGAGGAATCTGATCCGCATCTGGTAGTAAGGGCGTGAGCAAGCACACTGGGTTCTAAAATTCCCAGTGCCTCGTACGTGGACCTTGGTACGTAGATTTGTCTTCATCCTCAAGTCTCTGCGTTTCGCCTCGGGGTTATAGAAGTTACAATATCGTTAGAACGCTCCTGGGTGGACGGGTTCGCCCGTAGTAGTTGACACTCCCAAATCTCGGATATATGCGATGACAGACTTGTCTGATCCGAGCATGTCCCGGTAATGCGGCATATGCAGTCGGTTAACACTTTAGATGGATGGTTGTCTGATGCACTTGTCGGTTTTGATTCCTTTAATAAAACGGTTAAAAAGCAACCTTTTCTATCGATCAATATAACGGCAGGCTTATTATTCTGCACGGCTATAACACAGTTGTTCTCTCGGACTTCGGCGGTTCTTCGTGACTTCTTTTATTGGATCCAGGATTAGGATAAGACGAAAAGGATTACGCGCCTGTCATTGTGTAGTTATCTAATTTGGGAATAAATTAAAAACAAGAATGTTATTCGATTCCTGGTTTAATTCAATCACCAATTTTATTTACATATTACTACAATGTACGCATATATAATTATTACGATATTCGTATTTTCATATTACATATAATATCTAGCAATGCATTAGGTTATGCAAAGCAAATGCGAATTTACGTTAAGTCGATGAAAAATATTGATATAAAACCACGTTTAAAAACCCAAAAACTGATTCGCAGATTTTGGTAACAAGGTATAACGAAATTTCACGAGTTAAAGCCACTATGTATGGCAAAGGAGTATGTTCTACTTCTTACAACTCACTTACACCTCTTAGTTGGCGCTATATCTGCGCGTCGAATTCAAGAATATATCACCTTGACTTTAAATTTGTCTTCTTTTAACGTTGAGTAATATAAGCTTCGCCCCACTATACGGAAACTGGTACACAGAATAGCGGTATATTATGCGTATCAGACGATATCCCATGCTCACATCATCTGACGATATCTGAAGAGAAACGACAAAAAAGCAAGTCCTTTAGCAATATCGTAAATGATAATTTTGACTCCATAAATGTTATATATTTATATTTAATATATATTTAATAATTAGTTTTTGTTATTTTTTCGTAAGAGTGAGATATTTGCCGTAATAATAAATATATATTATTCCAAATCTTCCATTTATTTCGAAAAATATTTAAATAAAGTCCAAGGTACAGCACCCTTAGCCCAAGATACATTACTTGTATTATACCTTATCTCGAAATATTTTGTTAAAATAAGTATAACTCTAAAAATAATCATTTTTAAATAACAAAATAATTCCCAATCACGAAAACTAGACTATGCTATAACATGACATCATATTTTTTTTTTGTGAAAGCCAATTAGAAATGGTGAACTTCAACTAAGACACTTTCCCCTATAGAAAGTTTAAAAAATATTGATTAATTAGACTATACTTTATTTATTATATTAATCGCATTTTTATGGATATTTTGATAGGATGATTGAATAAAAGCAGATTTTTTTTGTTTGATTTTTAAAATGATATTTTAGTTATTTATATTGTATTCATTGCTGCTGTGAATTATTTATTTTAATAAAATAAACTTCAGAGCTTTTAATTTGAATGTAAAAGAAATACCTACATAGCCGAAAATAAATAGTACGAGTACCTACTGACGAGAGAAGATTATATTATTATGCCTACAGGCTTTTCGGTCTTTAATACGGCCTAGCCGGATTAACTCACGCAAGTAAAGGTTAAATATAGTTAATGAATACTGAAAATTGGGTTAAACTTTATTAGATCAGTTACGGTAACTATTAGTAAAGATTAAGGATTAGACAACAGCTCCTTATACCCACTAAGCCTATTAAAGTCTAAACCAATTACCATTTAGTCATTCATTAATTTAATCACCTTTCGAACATAAATCATTATTATTTTATATTTCTGGACTAACCTTGAATGCAAAAATATATTTCGGTAATATGTTATGCTTTTAAGAGCTTGTAGATAGCAAGGCATATTTTATTCAATCTTATGTTTTATTTAAACCTTGTTATTTCTTTGAATACTTAGCCAATAAAGACAATTTTAGCTATTTTTCCTAGATTATTCATGCAAATAATATTATTGATGATTAATATTAATAATAATATTATCGTTGGTAATCATGCAATAATATGATTACCAACGTTAACAACTCACAAGATTGAATTAATTAGATGCATTTGGTTTTACCTTCTCCATCTACGGGCAAGCTACGCTACATATGTATTTTGCAATATTTTGTTAATATTCATTCATAAATATATAAATATAAACATAAACTTATGAAATATTTTTTTTTAATTAATTAATTTTGGTTTATGCGTGTTTATGTAGAAGAATCAAGATGCCTATGTTGATATGCAGAGCAGGGAGAAACTATTTTATTATACCATTTTTTGGTAGTACCTTCGGCGATCACGCAGACAGCAGAAATAAATTCGAAGTGGCTACCGTCACTTGGATAACAGCATTGTCCGCAGAGACCGACACTTCTGAGTTTTCATTTATTTGCATAAAATATTATAAATTAATAGGTAGGTAAACATGTTGCTTTTTTGCGTTTATTTAGAAATTAATAGGGAGGTAAATATGTTGCTATTTCAAATATTTTATAGAAAATATCATCTCTACTTTTCCGCCGCTGTAACTTTACGATATATTTTAAGATTTTTTGCACTCTTCTTGACAAATGCCTACATGTCACCAAGTCTCTTATACGATAATTTAAATTTACAATCGAAAACTCTCCTTATTCTTCGATTATCACAATGTCTAATATATATATATGGGTGGCCATGTGTCGGCCGCTATCCATTTACAATTTAGTTACTTTGTCTAGGCGCCCACCCTAGAGCTCTGTACTGCCGGCTTCCTTGAGGTTTTTTGGGAGTCAGCGCTGGCCCCCGAGGAGATGCACATTTTTAATATTAGGGGCAAGTCATATACGGACATTTTTACCTATGGACAGTGGAGTTTTCTCTAAATAAGTTTGCCTTAAAATTGTAAATTGAAGAAATATGTATACATTTTTAATGCCCAATATCATCATATGGAGACGTCAAAATAATTATTGGAAAAATAAATATTTCACTGGATACAATATACTTATTTTTTGTCAAGGTGTCATTAATTTTAGCTCACTTGAATTATGTACATAAAATATTGTTTAAAGTTCCCACAGTGCATATCCAAAGGTACACATATGTCTTGTATCTTTGGACAAAATTATAGCTTTTAAAAATCCCACAATTTTTAAAAATATGTGAATTTGAAGAAAACATAAATTACGATAATAGATAATTAGTTTTAATATGTAAGATATTTTAAATCAATAATAATGCTTACAATATGGATGAAATAATTCCCGAATTTAAAAAATAAAAGGATACGACTATCCTTTGCCCGGTTTGCTATTGTTCATTAGTTTGTAGTTTGGCAGAATTTTAGAATACCTACGATTTTTTTTGTTGAATTTGGTGAAATAGAGAAGCAGAACGTTATCTAGACTCTTTTGAGATACGATGGTCTAATATAGTATGATATGTATATTTGGCATATCTTGAGTTTCTCTATCGTAAACTTTTATCGTTTCGGTCTAGTGTCTTGTCTAGCGTAAAATGCAAAACGATCAAAGACGACATAAATTGCAAGCCGAGTCGTAAAATTAATTCGACGCAGATCTGAAAGGTATATTAAAGGTAAGGTAGGTTAAATTATAAACTGTCGTCTTGCCCAATCAACTGGAGCCTACCTCGACAAAGCTCGCCGGTGGCGTTCATTTTACACTTGCATACTTCAATATTTGAAATGCAAATGAGGCTCTAATTTACGCAACGCAGTCGTGATGCAATCGTGTCGTGTCGTGTAAACGCGGGACAACCGTGTCCGTGGGGTGCATATGCTATTGGAGATGTAAATGGGAAGATAGTATTTCATTTACCTTTTCATTTACATCGACAAAACTTGCCGGAAATGTAAAAGGTAAGATATGTTCCAGTTCTCCTTTTTCCCTTTTTTCTTCTTCAATTCTTCCCTTTTTGGCCTCTTTTTTACTTTATTCTCCGGAAGTATCTCTAGTCTTACTCGGCACTTTGAAGGTTTGGTCCGAGGTTTAAATAATTATAACTATTATTCAAAATATTCTCCATTAATCTCTATCAAATTTCTATCCGCCTAAACCAAGCTCTGAAAACATTTATTGCAGTCTTCCTCCGCTATGTCAGAAACGACTGCTTCGTAGGCAGCCACCGCTTCATAGTCACTTGAAAAAAGCTTTCCTTTTATTTTATCCTTGACAATTGGGAATAAAAAGAAGTCATAGGAGCTAACTCGGGGATGTAAGAAGGATGAGTCAGGGTTTCAATACTAGATTCTTGAATAAACGCCTTTGTTCTGAGGGACATGTATGAAGACGCATTGTCTTGGTGCAGGATAATCCCCCTAAGCTCATACTTTGGTCGTCTCTCCTGCAAAGCTTTGAAAACTTTTGGTAATACGACTGTTGTGTTCCATTCTGAGTTAACTGATCTACAAATTTTTAGCATTGATGTCACAAGATATCCACTCCGTGAAAAAAAAGGCTACAATTTTTTTGCCAATGTAATGAGTTCTTTGCAGGCTAGTTGGCAACTGGCCATCTGAGAACACTCAAACCGACGAACGCTTCTTGCTTTCCGGATCATACTGATATATAAATATTTAATCGCCAATAATGATTACAGAAACATTATTGATGCCCCATTTTCTAAATGTAGTCGCATTTCCGACAGTTTCCTCAAGGCAAGATGTTCTAACCAAACTAATGTGTAAGTTTCTCTCTATGTCCTTAAATGTATTTCATGTGTATTCTTGCACCAGCATTTCAGTAGTCCACGCATTTTCAACTGTGACTGCCATTGGTGGACGTCCACTTATGTCGTCATCTTCAAGGCTAGTTCTGCATATCTTAAATTCGTTAAACCGTCTAAAAATCATTGACAAGAAGGAGCAGATTCGCCTAAAAGTGTTTTTTTAACAAACAAATCTTAGTTCATTTAATATTTAAATAAATGTGCAATTTAGAAGCAAAGGATATAAAGATTAGCCCGTTACCGTAGGGAACATCAATGAAATTTAATGAAACATTTTGATTTCATAATTGTTTATTATGTATTAATTTGTACAATATGCAGGAGAGATAATTAATTGCGTTTA
>JAOPUG010000021.1:13371298-13382452 GCA_027564375.1 Micropterix facetella | reverse complement strand
TGTACGCTGTCTAATAATATTAAATTAAAATAGTTTATACTCTCTGGGCAATATAATGATATTATATGAATATGTAAAAATATAGGTAAATAATGTAATAAAGCAAAATAAACCACAACTACTACACTACTACTAATCTGTTAATTATTTTAATCTCTTTTTCAGTATTTTATTTTTAATTTTTGTACTTTTCGTGATCTTATATAATAAAGTAGAGTAATATAACTTTACATGTGAATTTCGACTTTACATAGCTAAGATTACATTTAGACCATTGTCATTATTAAAATTTAGGAAAAATATATTTTCAATATATACTGATACCATCTCAATTTAATAATCCTTCACTATTACCACGGAGAGAACTTACAGGATGCTCTTGGCATTTTCGATTATCTCTCGAAAACATCATGAAATTCATGTAATAAAATTGATACATTATTGAGGAAAGAGATAAAGGTTTTGATTAACTTACATCATATTTAGAAAATAAGAAACTCAAAGTTTATATAAATGGTTTCATTTGGATCATTAGTAAAAAGCTGTGTTACACAGGGATCGATTTCGTCACTTTTTTATTTCATATTTATGTTGATGATTCGGCAAATACCATAATATGTCAGATATAGTTTTATTTGAAGATGATGTTTCTCTCATTTTTTAAATTGTTCTATAAAAGATAACTTAGACGATGTAAACGTAGTTCTGTGTCTTAAGTTCACAGTTAACAATTTTTAGTTCGTAATTCTAAGAAAATAAAATTCAATAAACTTAACGAATTTAACATTACGAAGAAAACGAATTCAACTTGGTGCAAAGAATTGGAACGAATTTAACATTTAAAAGGCAGGTTGAAACGAATTTTACATTAAAATATTACATTAAATATACAGGTTGAAATATACAGGTTGAAACGAATACATTAAAATATACAGGGAGAAATATACATTAAAATATACAGGTTGAAACGAATTTTACATAAAACTGGAATTTAGAGATATAACCATTTTTTGGCAATAAGGTGGTATTTAAATTAATTGATCCTTTTCTATTTTATTTTAGGTTTCTTTCCGTTTCATCCGTTCCAAAGCAATTTTATAAATGGACCATAAATAGAGTATGTAATACCAAAAACGTGGCAATCTTTTTTTTATGTGTTTTTTGATATTAAATAATGTTATTCATTATAATATTTTTAAAATTCTTTCATTGCCTTTTGAGCTTTAGCATATTATATGAGCAATTTTTTAATCCTTTTAGCGACATGTAATAAGATTCATTTTTTAACAGATGTTGACGTTCCTCGGTTTGCGGGGACATTTCCCATTTTCGTTGTAAATTTAATCGCAATTTCATTTGTCTGCAGCCATAGTCCCCTTTGTGTGGACATTTCATTGCCTCTCATTTGGCCTAAAAGGGTAAGCTGTACATAGGATGACAAATTTCAATGAATTTAAGTATTTAGAGTGCCAATGGGCCTTCATAATTTATAGAATTTTAGTTAAAATAATTGCGTGAAGAGTTTTGAAAATATTTACCTATTCTTTTGGATTTTCAATGGGTAATTTTCCAGTACTTCTTTCTAAAAGGAGCTGAGTAAGATCGTCTTAAATAATATGATAATTTAAAAAAAAATATTTCCAATTTTTCAGATCCCTGACACGTATCCAGTTCCAAACCATGAACTGTAGCGGTTGATCGGCCAACTACCGTTGATCCTGCAAGTTATCACGGAGCCACGCTGCAATATGGTGCTCTGTAATCTTCGTTTTTCTTCTCTTCATTATCTAATTTCGAATGAAACACCCATACGTTTAGATACACCCGATTAACCAAGGTTTAACTTACAAAAGTGCTTTGGATCAATCAAAACCGAAAAACAATCATAAAATCACTAAAACTGTATATATGGATGATGCACACTTTTCATCGCATTGCACTAGTAGATGCGGCTGTTAATGCTGCTGCAGTAGCGAGCCTTGCGACGCTTGTCGTGCTGTTGTCCTATTGCTATGATGCTGCAAGGTTTGTACCAAGCGTTCTGCTCCACTGCCGTATTGCGACTTGCCGCGCTACCGGGATAATGCAGTGAAGCTGAACGCAGCCGTTGACTCGCTGCCCGAAACATTGGTGCGACGCGTACTGTCGCATGAACCCGGGTTTTTGGCTCTGCTAGTCGTGAGTACCTATACCAGGCTTTGCCACTACTTGTAGCTCGTTCGCGACCCAATATCGCTCGCCAGCAGCTGCGGTGGCGACAGGAATGGCGACCTCCCATCAGTACTCGCAACGCGTTGGGGGGCCTGCAGAATCTACCAGCTGGAAGACGGGACCAAACAATCACGAGCCTAAACACCGTACGAGGGCTGGTTCCCGAACCGAACACAAAAACTTCCCCGGTGGGAGCACTTTCCTGGAGTCCAGTTCCTAGAAGATGTGAACCTCTTGATGGTTATCGACAAACATAATTTTCCCGCCGCGGGTGAGGGGGGACGGTAGTAGTTTGTATCATTTGTATCAGAAAAATAGGAGAATCGATTCCAGAAGGACCTAGCAGACCTCGAATGATCAAAAATAATTTCTCGATTGGTCCATTTTTATTATGTTTTCATGAATCATATGTAAAATAAATTTTCTTTTCTAGGGCGTTCTGCAGCCTTTATTTTTATGTCGATCGATTCTCCTCGATGCTCTTATATCTATTTCTAATGCATTTTCTCTATTTTATTATTTTCTGCGTGGTTGTACCACCGCAAAGATTTGGCGTCGAGTTCCTTATATGGCTTTTGGTATATATATTCTTCTTCTTCTTAGTAGCCGTTACTCTTAACTGCACTTTTCCATGCATCTGGAAAAGCCGATTACTAAACTAACCAATAAAACTCTTCAAAATTAATGATTGTGTCGTATAGCAAATTACGATAAATAATGCGATAATTTAAAACTATGTTAGCCTAGCGGTTGCTATAATCATAGTCGGAGATCAGTTTCTTCTCAGAAAAGTAGTGTGTTTCATTAACTAGTTAAATAAATTAGTTAGTACAGAAGGATAAAGTAAAATGTTAGCATTGCACATGGCGGAAAGATTGTATGAATGCAAAAAGAATAAATACTGTAATGTATTTTTTCTACTTCAAACCCATTTTTTTAATGAATATTTAGCTTAACTATATCGATGATTTCTTCATCCGAGAGTTTATTTATTTATTTATTTATTTAGGAATTAATATCTATATTACATTGGTTAATGCTACACAATGATAGGAACCGAATGGCAAAACTTTAACCTCATGCTTGTTTGATTCTGTCACCCAACTGGGACAAACCCGTTCTAGGGTGGACAGGGTTACGCAACTAATTGTAGTGTACTCTTATCTTGAGGGTGGCTGCGAAAGATGATTTAAATGAAATCATCTGAAATAATAAAAATGATGATTTAGATATTTAAAATTAAATAATAAAAATCTCATAAGCTTTTATCGAAATGTTTTTATTGTAAAAAAAAATACAGAAATGCAGATTTACTTCTTGAAAATAAATGACGTTAAATGTTTACCGCCGAGATGAAAAACTCATTTAAACGAAACATCATATTTCTAAACCCAACTACAATTAGTTGAGTACTTGGACAATCTCATATTCGTAGAATATTGAAATGTCTTGCAAATACTCTGCGCGCCATAACAGGAGAATCGTTATTTTTAACAAATGCCCCTATAGCGAAAGCAAGGTGGTCTGCCAATCAGCGATCCATGGCTACTAAAATACCTATGACGCATACGTCGAATGAATACTCATCCCCGTCCGCGTCATTATTCAAATTTAAAAATTCTTTCGTGGACATCCTTTACAACATTTTCAGTCCATGTGAGAAATATCGACATAGTAAATTTTATGATGTTTTAACAAAAAATATTTGTAAGATAATAAGCTCAGAATACTATCCCCTATCATAAATAAATATCTAAGAGGTAAAAAACTAAAATTTCCAAATGAAAAATGTTAATTTTTTGGTCAAAGAAAGGTTTCCTGCCTCATTTCTATAGCAGCAACTATCAAATGATGTATATAGTGCCATATAGTAAATAGACTATACTATTATCAAAATATTTTTTCAAAATCCACTAGATAGATAGCTCACAATGGCAATAGGACCAAGGTATAACGTTAGGTTGATTCATGGTACGACACCTTCCTCTACTCAATATGTTCCAAATCCTTGATCACTTTTTAAAACCACCCACAAGATCAAAGATTCTGAACATTCTGCATATTGTAGAAAAGTGCTATTGGAATCTGAAAATAATTAAGTCAAAACATAGCAATCTGTCGATAAACCTGAAAAAATTTTGCCCACATATTCAAATAATTGTTGATAACTTAAAACCTAAACACATGGCCGAATATTGGGAAATATTACATATGTAATTTTTGCCTCTTAATGAAATTTTTGCGGGACGCTGGCACAGGACAGGATATTGGAAAGTTTTAGTAGCACTAATCTAAAATAATTGAATTGGCATCTACTAGCAAACTAACTAGCCCATAATTTAAAATATGGTTATTATTAGTCATTACGCGAATCTTGTAAAATATACATTACCGTAAATAAATAAATAAATTTGAAAATTGTCCATCCAACTTCGACGGAAATCGAAACTATTTGGAACGCCTATCTCTTTCACTTACATCCAGCCTTGGCCAAAAATATCTTTATTAGATCAAATCTAGTTATTTTAGAATACAGCTAAATTGTAGTGAAACAAAAACACATTTTTTATTGATATTTTAATATTTTGTTGGACCATCCTTAGTCTTAATTACAGCAGCAATTCTTTTCGGCAAACTCGTTACTAGCTGTTCTTCCCTAAAAACATCCTGCCATTCTTGTTATAAAACATTTTTTAGTGTTTCTTTCGACATTATTGAGTGATTCCATAACTTACACTTCAAAATACCAACAAGTGTTCTATTGGGTTGAAATCAAGAGACTGGGCTGGCCAGCTCAGATTCACATGATTTTCCCGAAACCACATCATTGTCATTGCTGATTTGTGGCAAGGTGCATTGTCTGCTAAAATTTATCATATTCTATATTCGTGTCTCCGAAATTTTAGAAAATGATGGTTATAAATCACTTTCCAATACATTTATGTACTTGGTGGAATCCATCTGACCTTCACACACAAGCATTTCACCAACTCCATTAATTCCAGACAGATGTTCTACTTTAATAAAATCAATTTTATTTATAGTAAATCATTTTATTATTATGATTTAATCCATGTCTATAACACAAAAGTGAAAAGCAATATTTATCACAAAATTTGACTCATCGGACCACACAATATTAGACCAATTTCCTATGTCCAATGTTGATGACTCACAACCCAATCTAGCCACATTTTTGTTCTATTCAGAGAACTATAGGCTTTTCCTTGATTTGCAGCCTTTCGAAAGGCAGCATCTGCGAGCCTTCTTTCTCCTTGCGGTTATAGCACTAACTGGTTTCCCAATTTCCTCAACCAAAACAGCAGCGAGCTCGAAAGAAGTTTTCTTCCGATTTTTCAAAGATCCTCGAATAAATATCCGGTCCTCACGGTCCGAAGTAATCCTTTTTCAACCTATTCTTTGTGTACTGTCATGAGACACGGTTTGCTGGAAGAATATGATAGCAGATGGTACGTCACAGCGTGAGCATTTTATAATTTTGACTTGTGATTTCCATTGTCCATTTAACAACTGGATTCGTAAGCGTTCATGCATACTAAGTTCATTTCTTTTCGGCATTTTGTAGCAAATAAGATAAACTTCAAATGGATAAAAAAACACAGCGCTGATGGACGTGCTTGTCCATGAGCAAAGATGGCAAAATAGAGTCTTGTGAAATAAATAACGATTTTTAGATTTGTATTAGCCAGGTATTTCACAGCCGAATAAAATATTGCCTGTTATTTAAATTATCCTCAAAAGATGTCCACAAACTGTTTAAAAAAATAAAGTGGTTTCAAGGAATAATCGCCGAAATGCCTAACAATTTTGGCCAAGCCTGTATATTGAAAAAAGAGAACTGCTTCATCTATCAAGGGGAAGGTGATAATAGTATTGGCGGATAGCCGATCCACACTCAGCACTAATTTTAGGGCCACTTTTGTTTACCCCAAACTATTGGTCCCTGTCCATCCTATAGATCCTGCAAACAGGTAACCTTGGAGACCATGAAATCCAAGATGGACAGTAGCTGCACACATCAGCCATAGCAGCCTCATATGCGCCCATTAATTTCTCTCTTCTGACAGCCAAAGATGTGCATATACACATAACATGCTCAGCCGACTTATCCTCTGTTCTGCCACCCCTAGTGTGTGCATATGTTTGTTAAGTCGGCAGTGCCTAGTGAGCACACCCACTGTTTTCCTCAAGTTATCCCTGGAGAGTCTTAGGCGGTAACTTCTTAATAATAGTGTGGGTTCCCTAATGGTCCTTTTTGCTTGCATCAAGTTTGTTTTTCTCCACCCGTGCTTTATCCACTCCTTGATTATGTTACGCAAGCCGGTCTGGTCCTGTTTTACTCCTCCCCCCCTCACCTTCTTCGGTTCCTAATGGTAACATGCAGCTTGGGACAGATAGTCCGGTTCTGTCAACTTTGGTCGGGTCAACTCGCAGGGCAGCTCCTATCCGAGAGCCTCCTCGAACCGGGACCTAATCTGGTAGTCAGTGCTGATCTGGGGGAATACCTAGGCGGAACTGGGCGGTTGATGCACTAGTTGGTTTACTGGCTATGTTGCTCAATCGGCAGAGACCCGAAGGATTCTATGAGCGTAGCTTCTTATGACAGCGGGGATAGACATTGACCTGATGTCATCTATCCTTAGAAATGATCCATTGGCCACCCAATCCTAAAGTGCAGTTCGGGCAAAGGGCGCCTTGCGGATTCGCGATATATTCGAGTTACGAATTACCACCCACATCAGTTGGAGTTTTTAATGCAACGGGCGAATCTGACACCCCAGGGAGTTATAATGATATTGATCATATCAATTTCATATTTTAATGCGATGAAACAGATACTAGTGATTGGTTTGTACTAATTATAACAAGTAATCAATTTCTCCCATAATTCACTTCAAGACTCTTGTTTTGGGTCTGCCCATAAACTTACATCAAAGTCCAGCACCATTCATAGCAATTAGCCCGTTTTTATTGGGCTTATTTTCTAGTTTTACGGGTATGGCTGAAATATGCGACACACGACCTTCATGGAGCCGGCGTTAGCAGGCTGCAGGACCTATAGGCAGTGATGTAACTAGATATCTGCAGACCCCTCGGCCGCCAGCATATTCGACCAAAAGACAGTTGATTTTGAAAAACAAAAATCCCTGCAGCGCTATGAAAAATTGCTCTTTTTCCCCAAAGCAGGGGGGCCCTAGCCAAATTTGTCCAAAAAAAGGTTAATTTAAAAAAAAAATGCCTGCGGCGATATGAAAAGTTATTCACATTTTCCTGAAGAAGCAGGCCCAGCCAAATTTGTCAAAATCAGTTATTTTTTGAAAAACAAAATTGCCAGCGGCGATTTGAAAAATTAGTCATTTCCCCAAATTATCCTGGATGTTTTAGTAAACTTAAAGAAGTAGGCTGTACGACCCCCTTCCCCCTCACCCACCGATGTAGCAAGATTTCAGCTTATGGGGCCCCCATTAGAATATTGCGGGTAGAGGGCTACAAGCTGTAGTTATGTCACTACCTGCAGGCAAGTAAAATTGAAAACTGAATACTTTGTGTTTCATCTTACTTCCAGATGGATAGCGGGATTGATTAAGGGAGGATGCACTAATTGGTTTATCACACTAATCCCATGCACTAGTTTCGCTCCAACATACCATTTCACATTTGGGTTTCTCTCGCGGGCCACTTTCGTAGCACAATCCTTTGGACTTGTATCGTAGTTTAGAACTGGAAAGAGACTTTTTTATCGCAGTTTATTACTGGAAAGAGATTTGTATCGCAGTTAAGCGCCAGCAAATATTACAGGAAACTCGCAGCTGCGATACGCAAGCGAAATTATAGGATTTTAGTCTTTCATTATAAGAATATAAATAATAAAAAAATACAAACTTAACTACCATATAATTCACCAACTGGGTTCCGACCCAGCATATTTTTATTATTCCACTTCTGTGGGTGAGCGGTGGAATGTTAAGTTAATTCTACAATAAGTGCAATTTTCCGAGATAGAGGAAGTAACAAGTTATATCCAGGTGGAGGCTGTGCATCTGAGATTTGACAGAAAATCATACTGCTTAGAGACCGAATTGACCTTCAGAATCCAGTATGAAGCTTTCATGAACTATCCTTTGAATTGCTCCAACGAGCATGGTTAAAGGTATTTAAATAAAATTTCAGTATCTCTGGCATCCGATCACGCAATAGGAATGCAAAAGTCCTCAACTGTTGTCCAGTCATTCTGGAGTTGAAAACCGACAGCATGGGCCATACTGTTACTGTCATAATATCCTCACAAGAGTGACATTTCCAGGTCCACATAGCTCATGGTTGTACTGCCATACCTCAGACCAGTGCCATATGTGGTCGATTCCAGCAAGAAACTATTTGTGGAAGTCTAAGCGGGCTCCTAAATCAATTGATTCACTAGGGATCCACTTACTATGTGCTTAAATATTGCCGTATCCTTAGTATTGGGCACAAGTCCAATACTAAGGATCCGGCAATGGATTGTGTTTGAGTGGAGGGGGGTGAGCCGGTTTGGCTAAGGACAACCAAGATTTTAAACTAGCTGTTACCAGCGCATCCAGATGGAACAATTAGGTTATTTAAGTAGTCGTCATAGATCAGAACCTTTCGAGGGCCAGAAATTAGCAAGGCGTCTATTTTTACCAAGCAACTACTAAAATGTACTATTACATGATCGGCAGAGAGCTCTTTTTTGCCCTGACGAGTGATATTCCCGCTGAGGAATTTAAAATTACTATTGGGGTTATAAGGGAGATATTATAGCTCTTATAGACCAATATAAGGTCATATAAAGTAATTTTTTGTCTACGTGGGCTAGTCCAAAACATATGAAAGGCTTCACCTTTATATAGCCTTATCAGTGACGTAATAGCTCTACATTCTGTAGCAGTTGATATAGTTGCTTGGGGTCCTGGTGATGAAGGTGTACTGACCATACATTTTAACACGGTAATACCACTTCTTGTAAAACTGGGTCAGGCTTCCCAGCAGTATGTTGGAAGGGATATTAAATATTGTCGTAAAAAGGCAACAGCCCTGAAGTTACCCAATTCAATATGATATAGAGTTGGTAGTCCATACTCGTATTTTGACATGGAACATTAGAGTCGTAGTAGGAGGCTAAAATGTCACACACCCCAGGTGAGAAGTTGTGCCAAGTGCATTCCAGTGCAAAGTGGAACAGACTGTCGGATTAACCCAAAGGCGTTCTCTAGGTCGATACAGCATACGTTAATTTGGTGTTCAACCTGTCTCATATCCTTGCTGGTGGTAGCCAGGAGAGAATAGTGCTCGAGGCAGTCTGTAAGTATTTTTGTACTGACACTCCAAGGTACTCATACAGTGCATGAAATCACTCATCCTCGCGTGGACTACGAAGCTTTGCCTTGAATTCATTTTATCTGTGAACCGGATCGACGTGGGTTGATTTTTGGTACACACATCACAAATATTCATAGACTGCCGCACAGTGTTCTGAAATTCACCTTTCATAGATATTTTCATTTGATTTTTTAAGTGTTATTTTTTTTACTTGGGTTTGCTTTGAAAGACCAAGTACATGATAAAAAAAGATAAATTTTATTGAATATAAGTGCAAACGGCTCACGTGTCATTTTTTCTTGAGTAATTTGTATGGAGTTGGTAATAAAATTGACAATAACTCAGCTATCGCACAATTGCCCTTTGTTTCCTCATAGGTGATTTATCTATGATTTATTTGGGATTTTTTGTCATGCTCCGTAACCCGGGCACTAGTGCGTTTTTTTTTAAATGGTTACTTTTTTTAAATTATGATCTTCAGTGCCAGATATTACAAATGATCATGTCACTAACATGACCATGACTTAGATGACCAAACTCAGTCCCAGATACATTCCTACAACACAAGGCACAAGTCAATTAATACCCATAAATCTATACCGACAACTTCACAATTACAAAAGACTCAATTTAGACGTGTAACATTTTATAACAAGTTGCCAGAAGAATTAAAAAAGATACAATCGTATAGACAATTAAAAAAAAAAACAAACCAAAGAATATTTATTACACAATTGTTTATATGGCACAGAACTTTATAATTTTATATTTCTCTGATATTCACTGATATTCAATAAATGTTATGTTTTTAAGCACCTAAAAAATGAAATTAATATGTCTATGAAATGCGAACTTCAGCCCACCTGAAAGGACGGCAGCTGAACACCTGCGGGCGCATTACGGCTCACAGCATTTTAATTGTGCATATTTTAGCAGTGCGTATAGCATCTTTCTATAGAATAATAATAGAGTGTGAACATATGGTTTCCTCTCCACATTGGCGAGATAACAGATTTTAACGAAAGCAATATTTTTATGCAAATAGACACCGTATGCAAGATTCTTTTTTTAATGTTATTAGGTGATTTAATGCCAATCAAGACAAGTGTTTCAGAATAAATCAAAATTATGTCATTTTGTTCAAAACACATTTTCTGCCGTAGTGTAAATGAGAAAATATAAAAAAAAACTTTTCGGTGACAATACATGCGTTAGTTCAAGACAAACTATGGTATCAGTTAGGGTTCCATCAGCAGCAGGGTTCTGTAGATATATTTTTAAAAAACCTCGCTAGGGCACAGGCGACCTATGCATCGCTGTAATTTGACCATTATCAGGGCTCGCTCAAAATCATACATATACGGAGAAACAGTTTTCCAATTTATTATTATTATTATTTCTTGATTAACTAATATCTTATGGGGTGATGTGTTCACGTCTATGATCACTGGCGTTGCTATTTGTTATATTTGAATTTGTTTATGGTGGGTGAAAACGTTAGTTTTTTGACATTTTTCATTGAAGATGTAGACATTGAAAAAATCTCACAAAATGTCGCATTTTTGTAACTTTACATTGATA
>JAOPUG010000021.1:13319629-13332711 GCA_027564375.1 Micropterix facetella | reverse complement strand
TGACGAGCTTGTGTGTAATATGTGTAAGCATTTTTGAAACTGTGGTCGAGAGCTCAAGATGTTTGACTCGCAGTGTATGTTCGCCAGTATCTTGAAATTGAGTTTAGTCCATGTAGAATATGCTATGTTTTAGGGGGCCTATTGACCATCTAAACCAAAAGTACCCAAACTTTTGAGTCCCGTAGACCCCTTGGTGATAGTTTTTGCTTTCCCTAGACCCCAGCCTGCCTAATAATATTGAATTTTAAAACTTGTTAACTTAATGTGTTTTCAAAGCTGATACAGTGCTGCTCATTTTGCTAGTGTACAAGTGATGATGTATAATTTTTATTCATGCCTTTATTAAAATGCACTTAAATTTTGCATGGCACATGTTCATTTCTAAGCGACTACACCGACTTTGCAGTAAAAAGCATTTGAGAAAGCCACACATAACTGCACAAGTAGAACTATCTCTCTTGCTCATTCATGTGAGCAGTCTATCCTATTCACTTGCAGACACCCATTAAAGCGGCACCTCCTCGCACTTTCCCTAACTAGTCATGTGGGTTGGCCTCCTCAATCAACTAGTGATACAATTGGAATTGAATGGTTATTTCCTTCCACTACGATTGTGATGTGCACGTTTCTTTATTGCAATTTATATAAGTTTAAAATACTATGCTGTACTTACACATAATCTGTTTTAAGCTATAATAAAACATTTACGGAATGACTAAAAGTTGATGATAATCTGCCTAAATATGGTCCGCTCACATGGATCTCCATTTACATCTTTTGCCCAATCAATTTTTTTCTCGCTGACATGGACCCCCTGTGAGTCGAAATCGACCCCTAGGGGTCCATGTAGACCACTTTGGGAATCACTGATCTAAACATATATACCTCACTGGATAATGCATTTACCAAGTGCACGTCCCGCCGAATTTGACCTTGCTTTAACGTGTCAGTGCGGTGTCACCAACGGATTGTGGTTACGTGCCCTAAAGTATGCATTCAGGATATGTCTTTGGGTACAGCTGAGGGAAATTATCCGTTGTTGCTGGAGACAAGGATGAATAGTCTGCTCATCGGTTTATTATGTCTCAGGTTGCTCAAGAGGGGTAATGACTCAAAAGCATGATTAGATTTAGTAGGGATAAGGAAAGAGAGGCGTCATTTTGACGCTACGCGGCCGCTTGAAGGTTTAATATCTGCATGAAGCATGAATTTATTTGACCTTGTTGATGAAACTCATGAATTGTTTAAAAATTCTTTGCAAAACAAATAAAAATCTTTCATTACCAATGATTTAGAAGTGATTCAGTGGATTTGAGAGAGACCGAGAGAATGTTTAATTAAACCACACACCGCCGTCTTTTCACTTTTATGATAATTTTGATTTTTTTTTTTTACAGAATACGCTTATTAACTTAGAAATGGCGGTGGCCGTACTGATTGGCAATAACTCGAATGAAGAATCATCGCCGAATCCTGACCAGGCCGCTCGCCAGCACAAATCCAAGGTCAGGCGCCTTTACGACATTGCCAACATCTTCACCTCCCTCGGCCTCATCGAGAAAGTCTCCAGCAACTGTACCGTTCTAAAGAAGCCCGTTTTCCGGTATCGCGGACCACGAAACCTTAAGGAGACTGATCCGACTGAATATCCTATGCTATCCCCCTTAACTCCCATATCCTCGTTTCGGAGTACAACGCATTACCACGTTACATACTCAGCGTCTCGCTCCAAGAGGAAACTCGAGTTTACAGAGAGTCAGACTTCTAAATCTTTGCCTACGGATAAGTGGGACGAGATCTTGTACGTCGCCGATATGGAATTAAGCCGACTCAATAATACTATTTAAATTTGTAACTTTAGCTTGAGAAAATTTCGGCGTCTGAAATTTAACACAAACCAAGCAATTCACTAAGCATTGCACATCAGTAGACGGTCAAGATAATCAGAAGACTTAGACTTCTTTAAAATAAACAAGTTCTCTCAAGATATTTAAGTATTATCTAAGCATATATAATATAAAAGTGCTTGAATTTAATCTGATGTTCGACACATTGACGATTCGATTCTAAAAAAGCTACAATTAATAACTAAGGATATTTATATATCTAGACATAATATAGTAAAAGAAGACAGTTGTATTTGGGTATAAAGTTACTATGTATTCTTTTTCTTAAATATGAATAAAAAGTGAGTTACCTGGTTTGGTTCCGTTCGCTGCAATTTTCACTGACTGAATCTAAATAAGTAATTTATTTGATTATTGCAGCTGCTGAAGGCGGCTTATTTTGAAATGCGCTAGGTACATTTCAAGCAGTCGTAAAACATAATAGTCTTCCATAATATCATATTTTTGGTTTCTTTTATTACTGCATTACTACATTATATTCGACTGATGCGCGTGCTGCTTAAATTACAGAGCTTTTTATTATAATATTCATATATACAAATACGACGGTTATTTAGAATGTCTGCTTTTTATTAAATTTCTAAATTAAGGGCGTTTTTTAAAAAATTCTACGACCGTCTCTAAGAGACATATATAGTTGATTATTTATTGTATAATTATAATTTGTTACCAGAGTTAGTAGATGTTTAGAATATTGTAATGTTTGAGTAGCTTTGAGTTACATTGTTTCAAATCGATTTTATTTATTTAGGTGATCTTTTGCGTGAAGTTAATAAAAAAAAGATTGTCGCTTCCTATGAATTCGTGCAATTGAACTGTAATTTTAAGCATAACAAAATTTAGTTTATATATTTGAAATTATCGTAATATTTAATATATTCTTTTTGTGTTCACGGTTATGTTTATTTTTGACCTTTTGATCACATAAAAGACGGAAAAATAAAACACAAATATTAAAAAAAAATATTTATTTTCTTACAAAGTTTCCCTATTATAAAATATTTACATTTTCCTAATAAAATAATTTTATAAATGACGCGCCCAGGTGCACATCTGAAAAGGTTCACACGTGAAATAAGTTAATACTCCCTAAAATTTTTTTCACTTCCGAATTTTTTTCTTGATTGTAAACTTATTCCATCTTAGGAACATTTTTACTTTATTTTTAAGTATTAAGATGAAAGAAGAAAATATGTCACATAGCTGTACAAAACAAAGAGAAAAGATGAGGAAAGGTGATTTATATAAATTGAGCAAAATTTTCCTTATCGATAAATAGACTCTGCGGTTGTTTATGCTCAGTTTAACAGTTATTGTCATTTGGCAAGATTGTATGTAAATAAATAGGTGATCTGTTTTTAATATTGATAAACTGTAAATTAAGTCAGGGTCTCACTCGCATTTATACTCCAAAAATATGGTAACTTTAAAAAAAAACATTCATAGCACATTCATAATTCTCTCGCTTTGATCACAATATTTCGACGAACAATTTTTTATAAGTACAAAATTAAATACAATCTCAGGGGAAATCCCTTTCTAAATGATGGACGTTATGAGTCTGGCTTTGAAGTTGACTAATCTCTCGGATGTCTGTGCGATCCTCAGGATGAGGTCCTGGATGAGGTTTGAGATCCCTCTGTTGGCGATGATGAAGAGACGCGTCACCGGTCCGGGAATTCCTTCCGTGTATCCGTCGCCTTTGACTTCACCGTCGGCGGCGGCTGCGTCTTTTCCTGAGTCGTCCACTTGGTCAGTGCCACCGGAACCCGCTACCAGCTGTAGGGAATACCAATCGCGATTAATAAACAGTTACAATTTCAGATTGTGTCTGAAAGAAAAATCTCCTTTCATTGGCGTCAGATTGTTGAGCTCTTCAACTAACACAGAAATCTCATACTATCAGATGATACTAGTTAAACAAACTAAATCATGTGCTGAAATTCAAGATCACTCACTCTAAAGACAAAGACATTCATGTGTTCTCCCAAGTATGATGTAAGGTTGTGAAATTTGGACTCTTAACAGACGAAATCATGAACAATGAGAGTTGCCTAAAACACAATGGAAAGCTTGGGATATTGCTAAGAGATAATAGCGTGAAATAATTTTTCCAGACAGTGCATCAAAATAGCAGGCATCGGAGACAGCTTAGCTAAGTTGAAATGGCAACGAGCAGGATATTTAAACCGCAGAGATGATGATCGTTGGAGCACAAACATATTAACGGGGGACGAAGCATTGATAGACCACTAGTCAATTGATGATCGATGCTGCAGGCAAAGTGCCATAACAGGGTGTTATAACAATCATTGTCATCTTTTACCTCTGAAATGAGTCATGAAGGATTTGAGATAACGATCTATTGATCTAGATGGTATTACCCAGCAGAGGCCTTTGTCATATAGCGAGGATAGTGGCAGTTTTCAAAAGACTTCTCCCTCCACTGGACTGGTCACAGCCGGATCTCGCCTGAGGGAACCTAACCTCGCCCGAGGGAATTATTTCATTTAATTCACCTCTTCGAGGAGGCTACCAGATGGTAGCTGAACCATGAATTGGACCGGCCACAAAACAAGCTAAGCTTGCGGCTCAAACATTACAGTACCTTTAAAACCATTGGCCGTTGGAGAGTGTCAAAGCTAAGGATGAACCCGCCACACTGGGATGTTTCGACGAAGTTTATCGTTATATCACCCCGAGATGAGGGCAGAGACTTTGTGGATAGCACAATCCACTTCTCCAGTTCTGCCACGGCCCGTTAAGTGACCAACACCTTACCTTGAGGCACTGCGAATTTTCAAGCCCTCGCTCCCTCACTTCCACATTTGGCCAGATTTCTCTAACCACCCGTTTGGTTACAGGTTTGAGGTCGCTTCCGTGGCTTCTACATTTAACAGCGTCAAGTCGTATCGAATTTTTCGCAGATCCGAAGCGCCCTTTACTCGGCTCGCCACCTGAGATTAGGTGGCTAATAGATTGTTTCTAGGGATATACATTAAAGGTAAATATCTACCCCCGCTCTATAGAAGCAATTAGACTCCTCCGGCTATTCGTTGATTGAGCACTGGCCAGTGCATCAATCGTCCAGGGCCATCCGATGTGTACACTCAGATCCGCCGCACAGCGGGTTCACCAGGTTAGTCCTTCTTCGGGGAGGCTGCTGGAAGGGGTTAAACCGTGAGTCGGGCTGACCAATGATAACAAAATCTGGCCATCAGGCCCGAGCTACGCGGCCCCTGAAGACTATTGGCCAGATGGATGGACGGTATCAGGGCAGCAGCAAGAATAGACTGGCAGAATATAGCTAAATACAGATCAAGATCGATGATGACTGAACAGCCTTTATCTAGCAGTGAAGTGTTATAAAATATAAAAAATACAAGCTAACTAAGAAGAAGCAAGAATATACTCATTCGATAATGATCTATACCGCAAGTGTAAATTCATAGAATACTACTGTGGACAACGCATTTTGACCAATGGGGATATAACTGTAGTTCAAAAAGGCATTTGAAATGGTACAGCTCCTGTTATGACAAAAAATACAAGATCAGGGTCGCTTTATCAATGCAGTCATCCCGACTATGTAAAGCATCCTGATTTATATCTGGAAAACACCGCAAAGGCTGGAAACTTGACTACTGAAACACCGCAAAGCTTGGAAAAGATTCAGTAACGGACGATGAAGCAAAATGCTGTCAAATGCTGAAAATCCTGCACATCTGTCAAAACAACTCAAGATGTCGGGTATATGGGCATCATGATATTGGACAATCTGAAATGGGACGTAGGTACATTAGCTAAATTATGCAAAAGGCAAACTCAATCAATCATTCCATTACCATATCACAGCAACCGATGTAAGACACGTCTCAAATCTCCATTTGAGGTTCAATGCCAATTGGGAACAAAGATGCGAGTCAAAAATCAAATGGCTCTAGAAACTTACAGTATTTAGAAAGACTACGAATACTGTAACTCTCCAAATGATTACAGACTTTCAAGATCTCTTCAATCTTCAAGTGGAAAATATGGTTGTACGCCAATCTCAAATTACTGCTTGTCCAACAGGGTCTGTGGGTCAGTAGTCAAATTGTGAATCAGCGGTCGATGACTAAATAAATCCAGATACAACAGCACTCATGCTGACTGAAAACTAAAAAAAAAAATAGCAGAATACTCGCCCATCCACAAATAAGCAATACTCTTCTACTGGCTTACGAGTACCTACATATTGGCATTGTGTGTCTGCTTCGACTAATTCATAGTAAGCAAATTTAATCGTTTGTCATTGTTAGTGTTATAATTTGTATGTTAATTCCAATGTTACCAACTACTCAAAATCAAAACTACGTTCGTGTAAAATTCTACAAAATTTTGGATAGGATCGGGGTTTGATTCGTGTCGAGTATTGTGCTGGTGCATTTTTGATTTCGTGTGAGTTACACTGACTGGAGAGTCGCTCGTCGATGTGTGTGTGGCCATAATTCCAAGGTTGATTGAATCCGTTCCGGTGATTACTCGGAACGCCGTTCCGAGCCCACGCGCCATCGCCTCCGCTGGACGCTAGCGAAACAACTCATTAAAAAAAAAGTCGTGACTATGGTTTTTCAATTGACAGGAGAGGAGATTATTTAGGTTACGATTATACCAACCCTGATGATATCGAAGAGGAAGTTTCCGGAGCCGCCGCCAGATCCGCCAGAGTTCGCTCCACCTCCGAAACCGAAACTCACGAGCCTGGCGAAAGAAATAGCAACGCATTTACAACCCTACCATGATTTTACCATATTTATTGGTGCAGTTTTAATAATGTATGCGATAGAAGCGTGTTAGTATAGTAGACGAGTGTGTAAGAATAAGTTTGTTCTCGCCTTAACCGGTGTGTCTCGGTGAGGAAGATGCTTGTAAGAGATTTCTTGTTCTACCAAAATAGTCCAAGAATTTTAGGAAATGTGAGTCAACAAATTAGTAAGCAGAGAAGAGTAATTCAACCAGATTTTGAGTTTCACAAATACACGATCGACAGTGACAAAAGTTCAATCGCCTTAGGGCGGTCGACATAAACTATTCATTTTTATACGGAGAGCATTTTTGTTATTGTCGAAAAACGGCTGCTGAGTAAGTACAGCCATCTATGGGACTTTTCATATTTTAGACATTATCGTTTACTGAACAATTGTGCCACGTTTCTTCTAATTTGTTGACTCGATTGATCTTATTTGTCTTAAATTTTTGGACTAAAAGATGCACCTCACTGTTATAGAAGATGAGGCTCGAAATGCCATATGTCTCGGCATTGAATGATGGCGGATGATTTAAATGTCGGTATCGAAAATTGACTTACGTTGTGTTCGACTGGTTCGGCGCTCATTTTTTTTTTGAAAAGTGGTTGTTTCTTTTGTTTTATATTGTTTTATTCAGGTTGTGTTTTTAATAATATCTAGATCACAATCATTCTTGTTAAAATTAATATACACATTACACCATTTTGTATGTACATGTTTAAAGTACGTGCATTAAATAATTCAGCTGCATATAAATAATAAACTTACACCGCTTCACATACATCGGTATATCGAGGATTCACAAGTGGTATAATGTCTGCCTTTCGTGTCGACGATATATCGATGTATTTTTAAATAATTAAATATTTATTTTAAATATATAAATATATATCTGAAATAAATATGTTTTTGAGCAATTTCGGTATACATTAGCTTTTTATAGTTTTTATACTGCAGGTTTCTTATAGAGAACCTAAGAATTTGGCAAACCTCTTGTCGCGGTTCTCTTCACTGTTTTCGACATTGTCGAGCGTGAGATCGTCTAATGCCTGATCGTTATTCTCGGCGGCCGCCGGTTCCTGGTCGGACTTCCTGGCCGTTCGCACTCTGGGGTCGCTGGCATCCTCTACAAACTCTACACGCACTTCACGCTGTTGCGATTCGGCTCCGTCGAGTTGGTTGCCGCCTGACGTGGCCTGGAAATACAAAAACTCATATTAGGACCCTTCGCAATGCAGCGTGTGCAGTTATGATTTGAAATGACGAGCGTTCCAGTCCAGTGGAAGTTCGCGTGTACGAATGAAACCATATCAGTCATTCGTATGGTTGATCGTCGGTTAAATGAGCGGCGGATGGTCGGTTACTGCTGTAAATAAAGTCAGATGCTTGCCCGTTTCCTTCTTTTTTCCGGATCGGTCTCGTTATCGGACACGTCTTTCTTGCCTCCGACCCTCGGGATCAAATTTATTGTCTCGGCTTCGTCTTTCTTTTCCTCGGTCAGCTTGGCGGCGGATCCGCTCTTGGAGGCGACGCTGGCGTCCTCGTCGTCGCTGTCGGCCACCGGGGAGAAGGTCGGCAACGAGACGGATATCTTGCTTCCGCTGCTGGCGCTCGGCATCTCCGCGTCGTCCTCGTCGCTGTCGTCGGGGCTGAAGCCACCGGAGACGGTGCCGCTGGCGCTGCTGGATGAACTGCCGCCGCCGCCGCCGCCGAGGAGTCCGCCGCCGCCGCCTCCCAACAAGCTCTGGAGGACAGTCGGTCCTGCGGTTTTCACCAGGTATTCCGCTATTTCTTGGACCTTTCGGTCAACCAACTAAAAACAAATATTGTTATACATAATAATATATAATCGATTAGAAAACGCACGATGATAGTAATGCAGTGTGCGGTGCGATCGCTCTTGTTGCTTAATTGTCATTGTTGTTGTTGAAAAACTTTATCGTACAAATAGGTGGTCCTGTTGCCCAGTAGCCATGGGCGCTGGCAGGATTATTTTCAGGGAGATGCATCTGCATCTCCTTATATATAGGGGAACACGGGGTAAAACGGGCCCCGGGGCGAAACGGGTCACCCCCTCTTAATTCCCTGTCCCTTAAAGTGATAAGTCGAACTCTCGCGATTTCTGACGCCAGTTGCCCTGCGGTACCCAAGGCAGGCAGTCGGTGTGTTTGCTGCGCTTTTTGGTGAGTAAAAATCGATATAAACTGTTGTTGGCCATTTGCTTGTAATATTTAGTGAAGTTTGCGGTTATGTTGCATAGGAATTAACTTACTCTTTATGCAGTTATGCATTTATAAGTATAATGCCTCTGTTTGACTAATATAAAAGAATTTTATAGCTCTTTACAAGGTAATTTAATTAAATGTGAGCATCTTGCAAAATGTGACGCTTGGGGTAATAAAATGGTTGGGGCATAAGAGTATATGGACCCATTTTGCCCCTATAATATTGTTGATGTTCACTTTCTTTATTACATTACAGACACGTCACTATATTATATTCAAAACGAATAGACAATGCTGGCCACCTGCTGCAATAGCTGAGGCAATGAAGGCAGTCATCGAAGGAAGCATGTAACGAGTACAAAAGAGCTGTAAAGGTATTTGACCTACCTCATATCACGTTGCAGAGGAGAATAGCGAAGTTTCGAGAGAACACAAATATGGACGTTGCGATAACCAAAAAACTTTCACTTGGAAGGAAATTCGGCTACTAATAGGACTTCAAATACGCCATATCAATGCTTGATTACCGGCAAAGCCTATGGGTTAATTGTTGACGTCGCCGATAGAGCGACAACTTATAGACCCCTTCAGAGTCTGAGCCTATTATTAATGCCTGGCACTTCACAATAATCACAATTTCCGCTGTCTTCTCCTAGGGATGTCTTAGCGATCCCTAGAGTAATATCTGCAAAACCTCAGGCTATGCGTCGCAGAGGAAAAAACTACTATATTAACTAGCTCTCCATATAAGATGGAGTTACAAAGCCCGGTTAAAAAACTGAAAATCAAAGCCAACATTTGCAAGGTAAAGAATAAATTACCAATGCAAGGAGCCAAAAAAAAGCGAGGAAATCCGGAAAAGAGAATATTTGTAATGATACCAGTTTCGGGAGTACTTCAGATGAAGGAAATGACGCGAAATGTCTCTACTGTGGATACATGTATTCACAGTTAACAGAAGGCTGGGTCTCTTGCAGGAAGTGTCTGGCCAAGACGACAACGATGATGAATGCCATCATATCTGCATATTCTGCATTGCAGAATAATAATAATGTTTATACCATTTTACCCCAACAGCTGACCCGAGGTCGGGGTAAAATGGTTTTTCTTAGGGGTTTATATTTTATATAAGTAGTTACAAAACCTTTGTTTTTTTTAGTATTTTAGTTAATTGTAGCATAAAGCTTATAATGTTTGAAGTACATGAAAATAAATACTGTTTAATTTGCATAATAAATACCCCTTTTATGAAGAAAAATCCTTAAGGGTAGTATTTTACCCCGTGTTCCCCTACTATTAACTAATAAAATATAATTTATAACAGTACATCCTTATCATTGTAGGTAGGTATATACAATTAGATATTTACGTCATGTCAATTAAACTAATGTCAAATTCAAATCGCGCGGGTATTTGAATATGCGTCTCTGGAACGCATCTTTGGTGGGTGTCCCGGGTGACAAATCTTCATTTTTAGCTATGGCATAAGATAGACTGAACCTTTACGGAGGTTTTCTAAAGAATTTTATTGCCGAGGCTACCACTTGGTACGACATATTTAAAACAGATGAGGTACGGGCAAATCAAGATGCGAATCCCTTGTTGAATACGCCCATTTTATTGTATCCAGCGGTATCCGAGGCAATCAAGATTGGCTCAACTATTCCAGCTACAACATGTAGCATTGAACGTTCATTTTAGTACCTTACGGCGTGTCAAGACGTGGAATCGGTCAACGATAGGAGACGCGAGACTAAACGGTCTGTACCTACATGATCAGTGTTCATAGGAAAAGGGTGGAGGAGGACACTGAATTTATTGACATGGTCTTTTTTGGACAACATAGACAACATAGACGTCTTAAGTTTTTATTCAAACAGTGAATTTAATTTATATTTATTCGCCAAACCTCCATGCTTAGTATGACTATTTGGCTGGCGCGGGTACAAATAATAAAAGTTAAGGAATAAGGCAATGAAAGTTACAAACATTATGTTTACATAGCTTCCATGGCATATAGTATTATAAATATATACATGAGACAGTAAATAAATTAAAAGTGCTCCGTGACAAATGGATGGGAAGGTATGGAAGAGAATTAGGGTAAGATTAATGAAGGGTAAATTTGAATTGCGAGGAGAAGGTCATTTGTTACCACTTAGTTACACAGTAAATGGATTTTCTGCTGTTTTTAAACATGCCAAGCGTAGCCGATTGACGTATGCAGAGGCAGAGAATTCCAGCGGCGAGCTGCCTGTACTGCAAGAACTAGGCAAAATGTGTCGAAAAATGCCAACAAAAGATTTTCTTGTTTTTGAGTGCAAGTGGGGTTGAATTGCGTGGAGGACACTGAACAGCAGAGTAAAAATATGAAAATGTTGTAGATCAGCGATAGTAACCTTACCTTCTCGTTCGCGGTGATGTAAAGTACCTTAGCACGTAACATAAAAAATACCCCCTCCCTTACCCCCACCAAGAAGTTGCGTAAATATAATTCAATTCATTTGAATAGTATGCGCATGATGATAATGGGGTTCTTCGGACTGGATCAATAGAATTGTGATATCAGCAGAATCAGGAGATCATAGCGGGCGGCAGAGCCTTCATTCGAATCACGCGAGAGAGACAAAATTACGCGACACGAAAGAGATGGCGATATTCCAAATTGGAAATTGCAATTTCACTCGAACCCGCTTGTACAAATCAGATCGATACCTCCTCATGTCACATGATCTCCTGAAACTTTGATCGGGTTTAAATTTTAAGGGGATTAAGGGGGTGATTTCACGTGCCAATTCAGTTCCTCTCGGATCTCTTTGATCACTTCGTTTTGGATTTAAAATAATAAATTATCAAACCTTACATATGTATTACTTATGATAAAGAAATCGATACTGTCTTTAAATAAGTCCAAAAACAGGACATAATTTAAAGAAACTTTTAATTAAATAAACCAGATTTGGCACAAAATCAGGTTACTAACAAAAAGCAAATTTTGTCTCATTTAAACATGTTAAAGAGTAGGAGCGGCTTCATTCAAAATGACCAAAAGCTCTTTGATCTTAAGCTACCTAAACATGACCGTGATATAATATGACGAAACGCTCTTTAATATATTAGCTTGATCTGTAATACTGTAATAGAATTTTACAACTCACTTTTCACCCACTTCTAATTGTTGTATCGATTTGAAACTCCTACGCTCATCAATTCGGGTGACAATACAATGTGCTGGCATACAATACAATACAGCAATACAATAACATGGTACAATACAATACGACGATACAATAATATGATACTGGCATAAAATACAATATGGCATGCGATACAATCGGGTAACAATACAATAATATGGTACTGGCATATATCGGCTTGTCTGATGACGGCGGTGGGAGATAGCCATAGGAACTCCTCCAATGGCTAACAATAAGCCCATCAAGTTTGGGTTCGTATAATATGTCTCATTGAGTCCTTTAGTTAGATATTATGACTAGTAGGTAAAAGCGTTTTTTTAAATTATTTATACTACTATCGAGTAGTAGATATATCATATGAAGATTGTCTAAAAGCTAGGTGACCTTAATTGCCTTCCAAATCAATCATCATTACTATATCGACGACGAAAAATATGCAATCAATCTTTTTGGTACTTTCTTAGTAGGTAGTCGTACATACAAATTAATATCTATAATAATTAGTGACCCTTATTACATACCTTTGAAATTTCAGGGAACATCTCCCTAAGGACACCGATAGATCTCTTGTTCCTTTCACTCTTATCGTAGTTTGGTTCCCCCAAATTCAGAGAGTCTAAAGCTTCCTGAAAAGACGAGAAGGGTTTTATTTTAGTCATGGCAGGATCTTTTCTCCGGTTCTTTCGTCGTTGTTGTCGTTTCAGGATAAACGGTAGAATGTTTATAAAGATACGCAACTCTTTCATGGTGCACCTAGCCCGTCGTCTATGATCATTTTTTATCTTTATTATTGTTGTCACATTACATTTATTAATTGTTATTTCAGAATATTTTCTTTACATGTTCCAACATTATCAAAAGCGTACGTCTTATATTTTTATCGTGTCCACAAAACTATTCTGATTTCTCAACCCCAATTTATTCTGGGCCTTTGAGCCGGATCTTAACCAGTGCATACCAGTA
>JAOPUG010000021.1:13293474-13304982 GCA_027564375.1 Micropterix facetella | reverse complement strand
ATATACTGGTATTCAGATGCCACCCTACGATTCTCACCATCATACCTATTGGTTGAATCTAAGATATTGTTCACGTGGTGATAAATCCGCCTTCGTATGGTTTATGCAATAAATAGATTTTGAATTGAATTGAATTGAATTGAATTACCGTCATACTAAAACGAAACGAAACAAAACTTAACGCGACCTTGTTAGTAGGTTACTTCACGTTTCGCTATTTCAAAGAAGTCCAATAGAAAACGTATACATCATGTCATTATTTACATATTCGTTCTGCTGTTACAGGAATTACATAATGCCCGCAGTCACCTTCGTTTCGTCTTAAAATCTCCTATGCTCATATAGACAACATATTTTTTATTCTTCGAGACACGAGTAAACAGCCGTAAATTTAATGCACTTCCCGGTACAAAGATCAAAGGTCCACTGATTTGTGCTCAGGATAATTATTTGCGGGCTATATCACGCGATCGCTTCGATTAGGCGGACGTACAATCGTGTAAGGTCGATATAGGAGCGATTAATTATGGCAATCAACCTTTGCTATGTTGAAATTATAGAATATATTAAAAACATGGAATATATTCATAGAGAAACATAGAATAATAGTGATGAAAATACTGATGACGTTGGATAATGAAGAAGTAGTTATACATTGCTAAACATAAAATAACCTAAATTGTCAAGCAAAAATGCGACTTTTTGTTGTCGTAAATTCAAGCATGTGGCATCTTTGTTAACCGTGTATTATATAACAAACGTGAGAAGCGTTACTCAATGATATAACAGTTACTGTTGTTTATAGTAGTTGACATTGTAATGCATGCACGACGCTCTCATATGGGTATTATAGGCATTACTAAATAGTGGTGTTAGTAGAATCATTTTAGTCTCGAAATACAAAATTTCAGTAGTTCAATCATACTTTAGAATTGTATTTAACTGTAGAACATCAGTTAGGAAAAACTATTGGCGAATGTGGTGTAGGTTATCCTATCTGCTGCACCGCAAAGAGACAAACAATTACTCGCCATCTTCGTTTAGATTATAATTTTTAATGTTATTTTATGCTCTTTTGTTTTCCACTAATCACACGTTACGCGTGTGTTTTAATGTTGTGTTAGCACTATTGCTTTAATGTTTTATTTTACGACTTACAGCTACATAGTTAAGTGGCATTTTGTTTAATCTCGAATGAATTATTATCTGAAAGATTTGAGTAGATATAGGTAAACCTTCATTAAACTAGGTAAAACATATTTTCCAAGCTTCAAAACAATATTGGAGCATGTAACATTCACATAAATCATCAATGTTATCACTTGCTAAAAGGACGGCGCTAATGCTGGGATGTACTAAGTAAATATGGGATAGAAGAAATAGAATAACACTACCTTGCGTGGCTTATTCTATTATATAAAATATTGATATCCTAATAGACAAATTTGCAATAGGAGTTGGATTTTTTTGTGACGCAACAAAACGCATTAGGATGTTCTAATTGCTGAATTCTTTGCATAATGCATTCTTGTCATCGCGACATAGTTTCCAAACATTTATCAAATAAGGAAGCAGGAAATTTTAATCCTATTTATACACCTAATTGCCGACTTTTGCACTATACAGAGTACCTACTCGCTTAGCTAACAATAGTATAAAGTGCGTTAAATGTTAAATGGGACATCTCTCAAAGAATCTTCAGAAATAATGGCCAAGATGTTGCATAAATCATTGTGTTATATTTTTATCGCGAGTCGTGAGCTGTGTTTCTTAATTGTAATGAGTGTCGTAATTAAAAGCGCAATTTTATCGCTGACGGCAGCATCACGAAAGATTCAAATTCAAATCACCATCTGATCAGTTAGTGATCAATAGTATCTCAAAATCTTGGTTATACATATATCATTGCCTACTGGCCTACACACAATTCAATGAACTCATTTTCGATGCCATAAAATTATTATTATATACTCGTATTTACAACTTTATGTCATTGGCAATTAGTCAGTGACATAAAAATATTGAAACATTTGTTATTTATGTTTTCGATGTGGTTAATAAAATTTGTAATCTATTAATTTGATAACGCATGGCGACTTTAACACGTCATAAATCAAAATGATTGGAATTATATGTATTTTTGGGAGTTTTCAACATGAGCGCCGACATTAATCAACATATGATAATCGTATGTTCATTGTTCGTTTTTTCCCCCAGAGGCGATTATGATAGTGCTAACTGAGAATAAAGACCTACACACACGTTCGCGTGCGGTCTAATGAACTAATTATCCCTAATGACCGCAATTATATTGCGTAGAGAGTGAGCGTGCATGATGTCTTTCGTAGATTATGTGAAACGAACTCGTTTCAATGGACTATGTTAGAATTTCTCGCGCAACGCGCGCTTCCTGGTCCCCGGTAGCACTCTAGATTTAATGGAGTTTTAATTTTGAGGTTCTGTGCAAGAGCCTCAAGATGTTAAAATAATTATTATATTATCGTTAACATTGACTGCTCTTAATATCGAGTAGTATAATAATGAATTGAATTAAGAAATAACCGTATGATTTCTCATTATGCGTTTGCAGTGATTGATATCGTAATAGACTTGTAGAGTTATTATAAGGCAGAGGTTGCGGTTTAATGATCGATCGTGTCTGTAGATTAAGCAATTAGACACAGACACATGAGTAGCTGTCAAAAGCTATGACATTCTCTGTATATTTTTTAAATACAATTTCGTCAATTAAGTAGGTAGGTAATAAAGAAATAAATTCGTAAGTGATTCTCGGAAATTATCGCACTAACCCACAATTCTAAAATGAATTTCAGGGTTGTTCATTGACTAAACACATTCTAATTCGAAATAATAGTGCTGCAATTCGCAACTGCCTCTTATATCGTAATACACATCATTTTAGTGCGATTATATGCATATGTCAGAATAATAATACCTGTATTTTACCCATGAACCATAGCTAATGTATTGTTACTATTTTGTAGTTATTTTATTCACTATGTTCCTTGATCACTTATTGTATCTGTTTGTTTCCTAAACAAAATAAAATTAAAAATAAAAATAATACTAAATACGGAGATTTTGAAATTATAATACCTAAAGATAGAGCAGGGAAATTTCGATAATCTGAGCAAGAATGTTCATGAAACTATTAACACTTGTCTTACCGAAGCAAAATTTTTTGAAACGTAATAACACTATCAGGATATGGATTGTGATATCCAAATTTTACGAATATGACCCGTACTTAGTTTTTAGTAAACTAATTGATCGTAATTAACCCTATTCAGTTTAATTTCCATCATATATAACTTGGATGCTTTCGTCATTGTGATACCAGGAAAATAAAATTATGCAACAAGATTTTTTAAAAACTATTTATGGAAAAATTACATAAAAAAAATACATGGATTGTATTTTTTTGTTGGGGGTCTCATATGCTACTAGAGACGTTATAACTAACTTTATCCTTTTATCGCCCAAGACAAACGCAAGGACTGATGGACAAAACAACCCACGTACCCCACTCCGCCACCGCCCTTAAGAGAACGCCTTACCGCGAGGCACTGGCAATTTTCAAACCCTGTGGGTTTCCTCACGCCCTTACTATCAGACGTGGTCAAATTTCTCCGACCTCCCGTCTGGTTAGGGGTTCGAAATCGGTTGCGCGGCTTCTACCTGATGTTAGCGTTAATTCGTACCGAATTTATGGTACCGAATATTTAAAGCTGGCCGTTAGAAGATTTAGACGTTAAGAACGTTATTCGTACCGAATATTTAAGGTTGGCCCGCCGTGGCAGCTTGCTGCCCGGTGTCTCGCTATCCCTTGATAGCGTCGGTTTCTACCGGGCCGTGGCGTAGTTGGATAGTAGATTGTGCCGCCGAAATTCCGTGCGTTCATCTCAGGGCGATATAGCGATAAAGTTCGTTGAAACGACTCGGGGGGACGGGTATGTCATAAGTTGGGAGTGAGGCTGGCCCGCCGGGCATCTTGCTGCCCGGGCCATCCGATCTCGGGTGAGAGTTGTCTAGTAATGGACGCCCCGTTGTCGAGTAAGTGACGTCGAATCTGCAACTAGACGGGTGGTCGGAGGAATCCGACTAAATCTGGGAGTTAGGGGGTGACTCTAACGGGCGATCGTGGAGATTGGTACGTAGATTTATCTACGTCCCCAAGTCTCTGCGCTTCGCCTCGAGGTGATATAGCGATAAGTTCGTTGAAACGCTCCGGGGTAGACGGGTTCGCCCGTAGCAGGTGACATACAATTAATCTGCCCGGCGTTTGCTATTAAGGCGTCGGATTCTAACGGGTCTCGGCGTAGTTGGATGGTAGATATGTGCCGTTCGAATTGCTTACGCTTATCTCGGCGCGATATAGCGACAAAGTTTGTTGAAACGCCTCAGAGTGACACGTTCGCCCAAGTAATGGTCTTAAATCTAAAGGTGCCATAAAAAGCTATACTTCTAGACCCTCCGTGTATCTGCCGATTGAGCGGCATGGCCGGTAAACCGACCAGTGCGTCAACTACCCGAAGTATTCCCCCGGCATATCGGCATCTCCAGGTTTAGTCCTCCTTCTAGGAGGCTCCCGGATAGGAACTGCCCGTGAGTTGAGCCGACCAAGTTAACATAAGCGGTCATCTTGCCCAAGCTACACGGAACCATTAGGAACCATCGATAGCCAGGTTGGATTTTAAGTTTCGTGCTATGGGCGAACCCGCCACTCCGAAGCATTTCAACGAACTTCATCTTTATATGGCCCCGAGATGAACGCAGAAAATTTTGACGAAAATAGTCCACGTATCCAACTCAACTGTTGCCCGTCAGAGGCCAAAACCTAACATTGAGGCACTGAACAGATGCGTAGTGGAGCACCCTCGCCCCCTCACTACCAAATTTCTCCATTCACTTGTTTTGTTCCGGGTTCGTAGTCGCTTGCACGCCAACTTTACCATTATACGCGGCATTCCGTCACTCGGAAATATCTCGGTTCTGGGGCCATCTTTACTCGGCTTTCACTCGAGATCGGGTGCCCAACAGATCTCGTTTCTAAGAACAGGCGACGACTGGTCGACATCTACTCCCGCGTCTTCCAGACCCCTCTGGGTCTCAGCCGATTGACAACGCGGCCGATAAACCGACCAGCGCGTCAGCCATCCAGTTCCTTATCCTCCGGATCCGACGCACAGCGGTTTAACCAGGATAGTCCCTCTTCGAGGAGGCCTCCAAATAGGAGCTGTTGAGCCGTCCAGATCACACAGCAGCCATTAAAGCCCAAACTACACGGAACCATTTAGAACTTAATAACCTTATGAATGGCCAGACATGGTTTAAGACCATGCTTGGACGAACTCGTTTCAAAGAACGTTATCTTTATGTCGCCCAGAGATTAACCGTAAGGAATGTAGACAAAGACAATCTACGTACCAAACTCCGCTCCAGCCCGTGAGAGTCCAACTCCTAACCGCATGCCATTGGGAATTTTCAAGCCCAGTGGGGCATCCTCGCGCTCTCACTCCCAGATGTGGTCAGATTTTTCCGACCTCCCGTCTGGTAGCAGGTCCGAAGTCGCTTGCGCTTTCTTCTATTTTATATAAGCGGCAATTCCTCACTGGAACATGTCGCGGATACGAGACGCCCTTTATTCGGCTTGCACCCGAGATCGGGTGGACAACATATCGTTTCTAAGGATACATAGCATAAGGTATCTAACCACCCCTGCTTTCTTAGGTCACGTTGCGCTTCCAAAGTCCCCTGGCTGTTCGTTATTGAGAACACAACAACATGCCAGTTCCAGCACCCAGACAACCATCCATCACAAGTTTTCACCCAGTGACCGCATTACCGGGATACAGTGGGATCATGCACGTCGTTGTCGCATATATCCATCCGAGGGCCCCTCTTCAGGAAGGTCGCAGAGCAATGGCCGGCATGCCGACCAGTGCTCAGACATCCGTGGCCGCCAGAGGTTTTCCCCCAGATTAGCCGCTATTTGCATATCGGCTTTACTTGTTTAGTCCCTCTTCGGCAGGCTGCCGGATGGGAGCTGAGCCGTGAGTCGGGCCGACCATGATATACAGTTTGGCACGATCCCATTAGGCTCCTAAATATTTCTGAAATATATCTTTCAAAAATAATTTTATCCAGAATGCCATTTTGTTCAACATTAGCATGTTGGCTTTCGCAGTATTTGATTTGCCCTGCCATGGAATTGGTTAAAAATATAAAATTGGGATATTTCTCAATTGATCTATCTATGTGAATCTCCGTCACTTGTATATCAGAAATAGAGCTGATCAAAATTATCCACCGATCGAAATTTCTCCCTGTGCCCCCTTATTTAGTAAATGAAGAAGATGAGTTTTGGCGGCAGCTCGGGTGCCTAATTTACGATACTGTTCGCTGTAAACTCCGATTTGTGTTCGTCGACGCTGCTTCGTTCCAAAAGCGTGTCCGATCGGCACACAGCAAACGCTAAAAACCCGTCGGATTTGTTCCATTTCAGTGAGCGCGCGCCTTTCCTTTTCGCCGTTTGGAATGTTCCGGTCCACGCCCGCTGAATTCCGCCGTATATTTTACCACCCGTGTGAACTCGGCTTTATACTTACATATATAAAATGTATCTGCGTTTCCGGGTAATATGAAATTTGCACCGTTATTGATTGGCGGCAAGCAATTATCGTTTCCGGTCATGAAAATAACATTTCCGAGTGTTAATTTTTTAAATTACTGTCGGAAATTTACTGTTGATTCAATCATAAGTCACTTCAAACTAATTTGTCTAAAATGTCCCCTAAACGAAAAATATATTTAATCACAAAAATTGCTCCCAATTGTTTATGGATTCCTTCATGACTAATTAGACCTACTAGTTCCATTAGCGTAATGTTATTTTGATTTTTAAATAATTGCGAGTTACCAACCTCTGCAGTACGCACATTCCATGCTTGTAATTAAACAGTAAAATAAGTAATGCCTCTTTGCGTGTCATGATGTTTTAAAGAGGACAACCATTGATACTCATTGATAAAATGACCAGTAAGAAGAATATTCTATTTCTCATTGCGATATTGCCACTAGTTTTTTTGAGTTAGTAGGAAATATCTGGCTTCCGATTTTTTTTGGGGGTTCACGAATGTGGGAAAGTCATTTTGAGTCCTGTTTTGTTTTGGTATCTATCATGAACAACAACACTTGATGCCAGACACCTACGACATGCTACGACTTTTTACCGAAAAGATTTCGACGCACGGTTATGTAATATTATCCCTTGTAGAAACGTCGGTATTTTATCACCTTTTTATTAACTCACTTTCTTGCTTGTCTGTTTGTCTGTTCGGTACAAATTTTACAATCGATTTTTAACTACTTTCCCGATATCCGACCATGCTGAAATTTTGCACACACCTTTGTTTCTGAAGACAATACAATACAGTGTATTAATTATTACCATAGATCCAATATGACGGCCACCACAAAATGGCGGATTAACATTCTCTTTACAATCCCTTCGTCATGGATATCAGACGAAAGGTTATGTCAAGTAAATCAAAATAAGCCATGTGACGTCATTCTAAATCCAATATGGCAGCTCGTTTGAAAAACGTGGTATACAAAAAAAACTTTTTTTGTTTGATACGTTTATAGTCGACTCTGCCATTGAATACAATTTCCTTATGCGCCGGCAGAGCTGTTGCGATGTTCTTGTAATGTTGGAAGCTCCTATCTTATCTTTTTCTTGATAATTGAAAGTGCGCTGGAAAAATTTGCAACGCTGCAATTTAATCAACTTCAAGTAGCTTGAAGGTCTGCAGATATCGAAATTTTCGGCAAAGAGTTGCGATATTTAATTTTCGACAAGGTTATTAGATACGCATAGACTGATTTATGTAATAAGCCGTGACCGTTTATTATGATAAACTGCTCTGCAGTATTGATTTATTAAAGCTTGCGCTGGTTGCAGTCCTTAAAAAGGCGGTCAACATTCTAATTATGTAATTACAAAATACATACTTTTCCGCCTATTTTAGAGTAATAATACATAATCCATATATAATATCGCTTAATAATGGTTGCGTCAATGATTGAATTTTTTTCCAAATTGAAGTTCTAAATATTTTTTCTCGTCACAAGAAGATACTTTCTCCCCATTAATCATATTTAATCTCTTAGTACAGAAGTAGCGACGTAATGCCCCTTTCAAAAAACTGCACAATTACCGACCAAAACTTCTTTTTTTGTTGAACTGCGTTTGGTACGTTTTTGCGATACTAATTGGCAATACGAATGATGTAACTGCCGAAGCGAATTGAAATGGGAAACACTTATGGTAGCTGGAAATAAGGTAGATTGTACGTGTTGGTTTTGGTTAGCCTTGGCTATACAAAAAAATGGGTATTTCATTGTTTTTGAAGAACGATAGCACTATCGATTTCTATAGCGCCTTGGAGTCTTCACGGTCCGTCGTCAATTGTTAAGTCAACAAATTACTTTAATGTGGACTTAAGTGGTGATAATATATACAAGTCTTGACTTCCGTCTTCTCTTACTAAAGCATTCGGCGGTTAAAACAAATATTGCGGCTCTCGCTTTTATCTATTATATATTGAGAGTATTGTTGGGTTAAGGCATTTGCAGGGGTCATTTTGACATAATGCACTTTAATTGAAAATAAAAACAATTATGATGTAATAGGTGGAATATTTTTTTTAATGGTTGATTTAAAAAAAATTGAAAGGGGCAAATTATCAGAGATTTTAAATATGCGTTTGCATTGAATATTTTTATGTCAGTTAATACAATTTAATGAAATGCATTTTAGATTGAAAATCACAAGACTTGAATGTGACTTTGAATCAATTTTAAATAAGATATTTTAATAAAGTAAGACTGCTTAAATCCGACCAATCCAAAGCTGATGAATCAAAGCAGAACCAATAATATACACAACGTAAACGTCGTTTATACTGAATGTCGTAACGCTGAAGCTTTCCGGTCTATTTGATTAGAAAATGCGAGCTGTGCGCGCGCATGTTATGAAGAGCTAATCAGTGCAGAACAATTAATACACATTACCAGCTCACTAGTGAGTGAGCGGTATCATTATCGCTTAGAAGCGGCAGTGTTTGCATTGACACGCCTTGCTTTTATTCAGTTATTAAACACTGTTATATCACAATCATCTTTAAAGTTGCAGAACCTCGAAGTCTTTTGTTTCTTATAATGTAATGTCTCTATTTTTCCATTAGCCTCCAAACATAGGCGAACGCAATTTTGTTTTGATGTCTAACGTCAAATTCTCTACTCTTTTTCAATTCTTGCTCACTTCAACATATCTTCCAGCTAAGGCATTCGTGAACAGTTCAAGAACGGACAGCTTCCTTCGAAATAACAAGGTCGAAAATATACAACTGTTTTAATCAATAAACTTTTATATTCGTGAAGGTCTATCAATCATTAATATCATAAATCCATCTAGTTAGAGACAAAATTCCAAACACGACGATTAAGCGCCCAAAGCGAAACCCTGACCCGTTCGACTGATCAGCATAATTGGCATCTCATAGCGCGGCGAAGTAATATTATAGCATTAGAATAACCGCAAAAGGCCGTTTAAAGGAATCCTAATAATTGTTATTATTGTGATAATGTTTAAACGATCGAAAACGTAAAACATAACTTGATCTCTGACTCCTAAAATTGCGCAACGAAGCGGACGGAAAACGATTCAAGTGCAGAGATTATGCTGCTTAGTTGTGGTCAAGCAGAAGCCTATCCGACTGTAGTTATAATGTAAAGTTAGTCAGTTAGTAAAGTTAGTCAACTATATTTTTTGGTATTCAAGAAAGAAACACGTTTAGTTGCTATATGTATTTTTAAACGGTTTATGCCGTTGAATGGTGTTTGAGAGTTTGTATTTATACTTTCCCGTACCAACACGATCGTGGAAGTATTAGATTTGGATTTTCCGGTTTTGAGGCCACCACCACAAATAAGTGGTTTTCATAGAATGTATTTCTCTCTCTGTGTAACTTCAACTGGAGCCTACATTACTGGTTCAATTTCGCTGAAGTTTGGCCTACATATTTAAATCGCTAATATCTCCAGACAATTTTTGGTTTCACCCTAAAATGGAGTGGGTTTAACGTACAGATCCTCATTTGTAAGCGTGCCACCAGGCCTGGATATTAGCTGCTAGTTCAAGTTAGAGGACTAATATCCCGGACTTGTTTTTGATTTGACCCTAAAATGTGAGGGTCAAAAACCCCAAAATGTTTTATTTCATTTTCCTCTGAACGCTTTCGAGGGTTAAAAATATTTTTTTTACGATAATAGTCCTCAAGGGTTTACGAGTATATATATACTTTAGTGGTTATCCCGGAAATATCTAGAATGTGGAAAATGGATTTTTCTTTATTAAACTTCTCATACTAAACAGAAGTAGATATCATGATACGGTTACTTTATTTCAAATATACAGATTGCCAAAGTTGTCGTCTTATGACATCGTCATTACAGTAAGAGATTTTGGTTTATCCAGGCAATAATAGTCTCTGTTTCTTAAGGATTTCAGTTGTCACTACTAATGTACATACGGAAAAGTTACTCAGAGTCTTGTCGAACCGTTTATTTTTATATCCATCGCTTATTTTCCGAGTCGTACCAGTTACTAGTTAGCATTTTCAATATTTCTCATTTTCCCTTGTTTCACACAACCTCTTCGCAGTTCAGTAGTTTCTCATGGAAAATATATACAAGTTGCTTTACTATGTCTGCAGCGGTAGATACTCCCTAGAAAACTAATTTTAATACCCATATTTTAAGAGCCCTTCGGGACTAAAGCATTCGAACTAGAAAATAAGCCCGTTCATAGCAGGCTGATTGCTATGAAGGAAGCTGGATTTTGATGTAAGAATATTGGGCGATCCAAAACATGACAAAGAACATCTTTTATTGTGCGATTAATCGATCGCTCGGTACTAAAATTGTCGGTGACAGTACAACCAATCACCAATGTCTGCTTCTATAATCGTATCCCTGCCCAGGCATATGATTGTCGGAACACGTTGACCCTGACGTAATAAAAATAAGCGTTTAACTACGATGTCTTCGACCGCGGTTGTCGGGTGCTTGTCGACACCACTGATCAGGTAAACGTGTCAGTACTGTAGGTGACGGCTGACGACTGACTGTGTATGGCTGCTTGACTACTTCGCGGTGCTGATAACCGTGGGAGGCAGCTCCGCCCATTCAGTGACGGAGCGTTGCCAGTCAGGACGTTTTAAATGGCGGCGTCAAATACCTTATCTGTTTTAATAGCTTAATTAACAAATCCTGCAAAATCCTGCGGAGTGGCGATATATATATATATATATATATATATATGTGTGTGTGTGTGTGTGTGTGTGTATGTGTGTATCCTGGGTTACTTGACCTGGAGGAGGATCTGACCAATAGGTTTACTTGGCCTGGAGGAGGATCTGGCCA
>JAOPUG010000021.1:13104405-13118695 GCA_027564375.1 Micropterix facetella | reverse complement strand
TATTTTTTAAATTATTACGATGACGTGGAGCTATATGAAAGCTAACTCGTATAACGACATTCTGTAATCTCTGCTTCTTATAAATACAATATATACAGGAACCGTAGTCGATTATGGAGAGGTACAAACCTAAACATCACATCGCATAATCAAAATAGCAGGTATAACTACAAAATTGCTATACAAATGGTTATATTAGGGTCTAATTCATTAGGTTTCACGTTAATAAAATATTATTCTCCTATATCTTACGAGAAATACGAAGAGAAATATCTATAAAAACGACCCAAAATGACAGTAATGATTTTCATTTTCCGATTTTTAAAACCCATATCCCAGCGTCACTTAATAAGTTATTAAGGCGATAAATTCTCTAAAATATTTAGAAAACTGTTAAAATTTATATTTCTTTTAGTGAAATTCAGATAAAATAAGAAGTCAGCAAAAAATAAACCTAGTATTTGTCTGAAAAGTTTCCAACTTCTTTTAAAGTTGCTAATTTGTTTAGTGTTCTTTAACTCGTATTTACTCTGAGATTAACGAAATATTTTTCATTTTATATCTCTATGGTAATTATTATGATCCTAACAGGAAGAGCCTTTTTTAGCATTTTTACCGAATTTTGTCTTTTAATTTCTTGTTACATTTGCGGTATAAATATATTTGCATCGTACCTTAGGTCTGGTTACTTTATCCATATATAATTTAAAGTATAATTATTTTTAAGCATGCTAATATCGCTCTCATGGGAAGTGTCTTTTGCCTGTCATTGGACCTTAAGATCTAAAGAGATAATGAATATAAAGGATCTTACATTTTTTATATAAAGCTAGGTAATTGTAAGTAGAAATTCGGGACGAACTTCTAGAATGGTTTTAGAAATTCACCCTGTTCCCCGCGACAACCAACAACGTAGTACGTAGTAGTCAATATGGCAGGCAACGTTGGTCAGCAGATATGGTACAAGAATAAGAAGACACTATGTATAATTAAGTGTAATATTTATTTATTCATGTTGTATGTAGTGCCTGTTCCTATAAAAGATAACTAGATGAATTTTGAATCACAGCTGAATTCGCCTTAAAAGATAGGTCGTCCGCGAGCCTTCGATTGGCCTTCGCTGTTCACCAACACCGACGCAACTCCACCTACTCTTTCTCAACCGACTTTTGCCGGCGTACATGCACACATACACAACACATGCGCGCGCGCCGCCCGTGTTGCGAACTTGTTTCGCGCGCGCCCGCCTTCTCCTCTCAAAAATAGCAGAGAATCTTTCATTCATACACGGAGCATCGGACGGGCCGCATCTCACCCACACACTGTACAGTCTTACGCACGTCGCCTCTTCTTCTTCCTAGTGTGGTGTCGCATGTGGCTGTGCATCGGCTGACTAGGAAAATTGACCACGAAGGCTGTTTTTTTTGTGAGTGATTTCTGTTTTGGTAAATGTGAGAAGTACACTCTAACTGCAGTGCATTGTCTTACTTAAATCGTAGTGTAATTTAGTACACAACGGATAAAAATAAGGTCTCTTTTTATAATTAGTGATATTGTGACGGGGCTCTTTTACCAAGTCTTTAAAATAAATAAATAAATAACGAGTGTTTTTAGTGATTTACAACTAAGTTATTGAAGGATCTCCTGCAGTTATGTTGGTGTGCGTGCATAGTTAATGCCTTTAGAGCAGTGCAATCATTCTTTAAATCAGAACAGACCAAATTTTGGGGACTGATTATTTCTCTTACCCATTTAAAATTATGCGGTGTGATATTGTGCGATCGTGAAAATATCCGAGTTTCAAAAGTTAGGCTTTTATAAATAATTAGCTATTCGAAAGCTTCTCCAATCCTCTTTGCAGTAAAATATCCGAGAAAACACCCATATAACTCAGGGTATAATTAAGTCGAGGAGTTCATAGGTTGGAGCAGGGTTCTTGTTATGCGTGGAAGGAGTCTTTTACTTAACAAGGTTTAAATGCATGGTTTAAATGACCTCAGGCAATTTTAACGTTTCTCAATATACCCGAAATACCTCTTTTGCACATGTATGTACAGTGAAGAAAAACCATTAACGATGAAAAAAGCTTGGAAACGTCTTTCAATTCGTTTACATAATTAATTTAATTTTGATATAGCTACTTTAAAAAATATTATTATCGTCCGTTCATATTTAACTATTCTCACTCTTATACATTCAAGTCTCATATATATCTCTCAATTGTATATAGAAAATTCATGTGTTGTTTTCTTTTCTGTTTCAGTTATTATTAGGCGAGAGTCTACCAAAAACTGTGATAATGAAAGTATTACAAGTCAGATGGGCATATTGCCTCGTCGTATTGGCCTTAGTCATTGAAACCTGCACAGCTTTACCTAGGACCAAAAGGCAAACGCAACTCGAGGAAGACAGTGGGCTGACACCGATTGAGGTAAATAATGACATTTTTTAACAATTATTTTATTATTATTATTTATAACATCCACTTCTAGATAAAGGAAGTTAAATTTCTATTCATAAGTGTACAAATGAAGTACACAACTTATTTCTCAACACAATATGTGCATCAGCATTTCCCAAACTTGGTTCTGAAGAACCCAACGTTCCAAAGATTGCCTAGAAGGTTTTTGTAAATTTCCTCTCTTTACTTGTTGAACACAAATAAATCCCAATTAAGTATTGATATACATAATAATATAAATATATGTGAGCATTTGTTAGGTCTCGCGAATCTTTATTACAATATATCGGAGATATAACAGGAAGACATCGAAGTGTCCATATTGTCATATTTTTAAAGTCTAAGTTATAATGCTCCATCTAAGTTATAATGCTATTAGTCTTTTTTTTACATATCACCAACACCACTTTATAATTAAATTGAATGTCTTAACGCCTTTAAGAGGGAAACCTCGGACGTAAAGCTAATTTCAAGACCATTATCTACAGAATAAACAATTTCATGACTTTAAAGTGTATCTTATTTTGTTGTTATTGCATTGAAATCTTTACTTGTACATGCATCGCATATTATATTCAGCCAGTGATGGTTGTTTGCACATATATATACATTGCACATTATATATCCTTATTTTCTAAAAAAAAAAAAAAATTTAAAAGGGGTCTTGTTGCAGACTATTATTGTCCACTGAATTTTCTACAAGATTTGACATGATTTGGCATTTGTATCATGACGTGACTTGACAATTAGCTAATTTTTATATAAAATTATGCCCCCCCCCCCTAACGACAAATGGTCCGTATTTGCAAACTTTTGGAAATGCTTATGTAGATTATAACTTAAAAAATAAGATTACAGCAAATTATGCAACGATAAATAAAATATATATTTTTATATACTTCGAAAGCATTGTCCCTCTTCAAATCGTTAAAGTATCAGTACAACAAAATAAAAAAAAACCCGAAATGTAATCATGACGAAGTTACATAAAACTAATGAGGTTGTTTTACAAATTGGGAAAATACGGCACGCACCATACGTACTTCACGCAACATTAATCACAATATCAACTATTCCGCCGAGTTTCACGGTTTCTGGCTTATTTCAATGAAAATAATAATATTTTAATTTATATTTTTTATCGGTTAGGTTGGACACCATAACGGCGATTTTTATTTTGGACACATTAGCATTCTTCCTCCAAATCACTCTTAATTTTTTGTAAAAGCCCGCCGATTTAGCAAGATGTCGATCAATAATAAGATAGTCAGCTGCAGTAGCAAAATATTACAATATCAATGAGTATATACATATAAACAAATGTATTCATGTTTTGGTACGGCAATACTATAAGACATCAACGAGTGGTCATTTCGCAGACAACCATTTTTCACCGCCACAAAGCAATCTCTCTGATATTTATAAATCAGTCCGTAATATCCAGGATATACTAATCAGACCGTATTGAGACTGATATGAAAAAAAAGTTATAGTATGACTTAATGTGTCTATATAACTTCGAATATATTATAATTGAACAAATCGATTATAGGATTATTACGTAGAACGTGATTTACTTATTTCAAAGGTTTATTAGGTACATAATTTTTTTTTAATAAAATTTAATTTAAATACTTGGAAAAGTGTAAATGCTCTCACGCCATTTGTACCAAAACCATCACATGAAAAATTCTAATTAAACTCGAATTAGTAGTACCACAACATACAGTAGATAGCAAATTTCTTTTGGTTTTAAAAGAAATAGTTTTTAAATAACGAAATAGAGATACCCGAATCTTACTAAAGACATCTATAGGTAAACATAAGAAATGCTCCAATATTATGCAAATAATCAAATTGATAATTTCGTAGATTTTGTACATATATGTATTTTATGTGTGTTCGTGTATATGATTTGAATAAGGGTTGAGCAGGGATCCAATAACCTAGGCTAATATTAGTTTATTTGCCTCCTCCTTCCCGTGTTGCATTGACGTTTCATTAGTGTTTTGGGTTTTATAGAGGCTGGAAGATTGATATAGAGGCGATTTTGGCTATAATAATTTGTCGATGCTACTAGTGAACCCGCTATCTCATGATTTTTTTAACGATCATTGTCGCCTTGTCACCCTAAGATACATAAACAATCTACAGATCTCGTCAGACACCATTGTCCACCAGAGACCAATCTCAAGTGAGGCTCCTTCGCTCCCTGCTTAACAGTTTTGGAAAATCTTATCCTTCCACCAAGGATGCCCGAGAGAATTCACCTCTTCAAAGAGGCTACGGTAAGGGAGTTAAACCATGATGCGAAACGACCCCAAATCGAATTGACTTTCCAGCTCAAGCTAAATTGTAGTGCTGGGAAAGTGACTGTGCTGAGAAACTCCATTCCAAAACAACATTTTAATAGATCATGGAAGATTTTGGGTGTGTCCTATGTTTCAGGAATGAAATGATGGAGTCTAGGTTGCTTATTATTCTATGGATTTCGGACTCGGGAGTTGATGAGTGCTCTCTATTTTTACACATGGCTTGTAGGACGAAGGGAAAGTAGTCCTTTGTGGAAAACCAGACCCATGTCTAAAGGCGAGGCGGCTAAAACAGAGAGCGGTTCGATTGTAGGAAGAGCTGAAAGCACTCGGCTTTAACAACTGTTAAACAAACACCAAAGATAAAGAAAATAGGGTATACTCCTCTTGTATGTAACGTAAATTAACGATGATGAGGAGATACAATATAATAAATACACAAACGGATCTGCTTTAGAATTCACCCACCGGTGTCGGGCCTATCATAATACTATTGTTTCACTCCTGGGGGGTGAGCGGTGGACTCCGGACTGACGATCGGCTGCGGTAGATTTAGGACAGTTGTCTTGCCACATATGAGCATACACCTTACAGCCTAATCAGTCCCCCTTCGAAGTTAATTATTTATAAGTTAGTTATTATACCCCTAGGAAGGAGTTAATTATTTTAGTGGAGAGACCAACATCCTTGAAGATGTGAAACAGATATTTGACTGCGAGGCCACGAGCGCCAACTTCCACCGCATGAAGGTAAACAGTGAAGCCGTTCCAGGTGACGGCATTTGCGAGATCATGGTCTTTTAGGATGTTTGATTCCCATGGAAACGTTACTTCAATAATAAGGGCTAGCTTCCGAGATAGGGAGTAAAGAATTACATCTCGACGGAGGGCTGTGCATCCGATACTTTCAGGGAATGTATACTGTTTAGACACCGAATCTACCCCAGAATCCAATCTGAAGCTTTCTATATTATTGGGAAAGATTTTGTAGTGGACAGTTTTTGTTTTTGTTGGAAAGTTTTTTATAGCCATCCCCCACAAACTGTGTTGCTGGTTTGGAGGATCCTGTCAGACCCTTGTTGGCATAAGCCACTGAGAGGCCAATTACCTCGTGAATAACAGCAATGACTTTGTCATGGCTGTAAGTATACCGTCCTTAATCTAAGGTCGCCTTCCAGCCAGTTAAAATATGTCTAGCTTTGCAACGGTTATTGCTACAAAGGGAATTAAACAACCTTTTGAATAGCTCCCACAAGCGAGGCTACTGGATTCACGAGGTATGAAGCGTATGCTGAAAAGTATTTAAATATAATTTCAGCATCTCTAGTGTCCAGCCATAAAATATTACCTTCCAGTGAATAGCAGGAGAAATTCAAAAGTCTCCAATTGTTGTCCAGTCTTCTGATATTGAAGCCCAATAGCACGAGCCATACTGTTGCTGTTGTAATCTCCTCGCAAGAGAGACTTCTTTAGGTCCACATAGCTCGTGGTTTTACTGCAATACCTCAGACCAGTGCTAAGCCGGCTGATTGCAGCAATACACTTTTTGTGGCAGTGTATGCGGGCTTGTAGATCAGTTGATTCGCTACAACCACTTGCTTGCGTGCTTCATTATTGCCGGATCCTATATTGCACCAAAATTGTCGATATGGAACGGCGAGCCTACCGCATATATTTTAAAAGAAACGTGGTGAATTATATGAAGCTACAAAGATAGTTTCAGGGAAATATATGTAAAGTTATTATTAATTATTACAATTAAAACAAATTATATATTTAAGTAATGGTAATACAGAAAGGTAGATCAAAATCGGAAAACAATATCTAGCACTCGGAAATAATCGGTAGGTTATATTTAAAGTCGACGTAATCTAATCAATCAATCCAGTTACAAATAAATAAGGTACTTTTTAAAAGATATAAGAGCGATTGAATGCATCTAGTCTATATCAGTGAGTTAGCTCCATAATCAAAAAGTATGGATTGAAAATGGCTAATAGTATTTTTATTAATATCTACGTTTATGATTATAATTTTACATTTTATTATTTTCGCCTTCTAGCTATCACGATAGTTATTTTTCTATAATTACAATTACACATCGATATGTGTAGATGTAGAACATATGGTAGGAAAGCATTTTGCATTGTAACTAAGACATTATGTAGTAGTTTGGAATGAAATAAAGTTATTTTGACAACTGAATTAAGTTAGCCAATGTATTCCTTCAGATAGAGAGTGGTGTTAGCATGATAGCAATGGATATAGAATGACTAGTAGAGTAAATCTACAACAGTTGCCAATGAGTCGTAACAGAATGTTAATGTCGTCCACGAATATTGGTAATAATTATTACAATGGTGATTTTGTAATACTGGAACTAGAATTGCTAGAGTCCTTCCTGCGAAATTATTAATTAAAATTTAATTGAAAAGTGAAAAAAAACAATAACCATAATCGTTATGTTAACTACAGGATAATTATCAGTTTTTACTAGTAACTAAGTAATAGCAATCACACTTATTATCGTATAGAGATACCGATCAGCTAATTATAATTGTTATTCTTGTCATAGTATAGAAAAAACCAGTTTATCCGGCAGGTACATATATATGTATCTCCTATTGAAGCTTTTTATTTATAAAATTTCGTCTGAATAAATTGGTGGCGAACATATTGTATATTCAGATTAAGTATGCTCTTGAAACATATTAAGTAGATAATATAGAGGGAACTGAAATCAAAATATTAAAACTTTAAAATACTTGAAACTGAAAATAGTGCGTAATGTTTTTGCATTTATTACAATAACATTATACACTTTTACAATAATATATAAAACATGATTCTTACAGTTACATGATCATAACCATTAATTTACAACGACGTAAAATATCGGAAGTAGTTTTGCAACACGCAAACCTTGTACTTACAGAACGTGGATTTTGCGCTATGTAATGACATTGATATTCACCCAGTTGTAATAATCTGTTACACCTTGGCATGCCGCCGAATATTTTTAGGATGATAGTTTCACTGTCACTTTCTTTTTCTCTTTCTTATAGTACTATCTTCTAACTATGGTTTGCAATCATTTTTGCTTCACTCTCGAAGCTGCTGCTCGTGAAAGAAATTTCGTAGGTAGTTTATCTATATCTCGGCCATGTATCTACCAGTCTCTTGAACCTAAGAGCGAAGGCGCTTTTCTTCTGTCGGGTTTTCAAAGGCCCTCGATCATTTCATGTTTACTTCAGGATACACCCTATCTTTGCTGCCCCTATTACGAGTGAATTTTCGGTTACATTCCTTCAGAATCAGAGTCTACTTCCATCCCATAGTAAAGGATTGAAAATAAGTTATACCTCACCATCAGAATTCTGAAATGCAGCCATAGGTTTGGGTTTCAGAGAAGCTTCTCCATCTTCGGGAAATTACGTTGGTAAATTTAATTTGGATTTGTATTTTCTAACTGCATTTCCACCGCTCATTCATTTAGCATCCTAGGTCCCAGATCCCAGGTTGTCAAGTATTGTCACTGTTGTGATTGATGGCTTTGTCAATTATGTATAGAGGTCCTTACTATTATCTGCATCTGTATTTACAACAATACCATCATCTGCACCACCATAAACCTCTACCATTATTTCTTCGCTGTAGAGTTAGAAAAAGGCGGAGAGAATACGCATTTTTACCCCACGCCTCTTCGTATAGGTACCTCCTCTGATATGAAAAATTCTAATTTCGCTGCCTTGTCTCGGTCATCTACTTTACATTTAATCTTCTGAATACAGTAATAAAAACTTGTGCCTCAAATGGATATTTTGAATATTAACTTTTTCCTAAATTGCTAAAGATTTTATTAAGTCATTAATATTAATAATTATGACTTTAGAATTTGATATATTTAGTTTCTACACCAAAATTGGACGACTTTTCAACGTTTTAAGGATGAGACAATGGTTTCGCATAAACCTAATTTCTAGAAGAATTTTGTAATAAACAACAAATGGTTATAAATCTATTATACTACAAACGTCAAGAATTAGAAAGCTTTAAAAGTAACTTGTCTAAAGAATCACCGCCTAGTTTCTGTCCTTGCTTCTTTTTTTATTCCGAAAAACGAAAAAAGTTAGTTTTGCTAAGTGTTGTTATATTTTATGGTGGTTTATTCAGCCATTTATTGTATCAGAATACCAGGGATCCATTGTTCTGTGCCGAATCAGAGGATAACACGTACACGCTGGGTTGACAGAGGCAGGAATTAAGATGTCTTAAAGCGTTTGAGCATAAACTCGAATAATTCACTCATGTTATGCATCATCCCGAAAGATACAACATTATGCTTATAAGAATATAAGATAATATAGCCGGGGGAAGAAACCAGAAACGAACTTATTGTCTGCGTAATTTATGGGATTTCAGAATCTGCTATATCTTTATTTCGAGCGGCGCGGCAACCAACAAAGTAGTAATAATTAATCATAGTATGATATCAAGCCAACGTTCGACAGAGAATATGGCACCAGAAGAAGAAGAATATCGAAATATCAAAACGTAAAAACTACTGGATACTATTATGTATATATGTATATCGAAAATAATTATAATCATTCTGCTACCTATGAGCAGACAAGAAGTTGCTCTGCATGGATATAAAGCCGAGCAGGAAATTAAACTGGGATCGAGTCGGCCAGGTCAAGTTTAAGAATGCACAAATGTATTTTTTTCAAATTATTTCTTTACTAGCAGGGGAAAATGATACGCGGCAGCGTAATTGTTATAAAAAATAATTATGTAATACAGAAGATATTCTAGCTGAAAATACCTATATGAGGTAGATATTCCAATAAAAGCTAGTAAATAGTATTAATAAACCACAACAGATTTTCTGATGATATAATATTAATTGCATGATATGACAGGAGCGGGTCTGAAGTAAGAAACTGAAGAAGTTCATGATTTTAAATAAAGAAACAGGGAAATTATATCTGGATATTATCAGGAAGGAATTACTATATCCTGGCAAATCGGTTAAATTTCCCTATTCCTAACCCACCGGCTTCCAGGAAATATAATCATCTGAAGTCATGACAAAATTACCAATACATCTGGAATAGTTTATCTGTATGGTTTAGAATCAAGTCAGTTTCAACATGAAAATATTCGAGGATTTTGGGTATGTGGTTCATTGCAGTTTGCGGAACATATTACTTATATGTTTTCACACAAGTAAGAAAAAGTAAGAAGTTCAATAAATAAAAACGGTCGCTTAAATTACAATATTTCAGAAAATATTCTGTTTCATAAATGACACATCGTAGACTTTAGACATGTAACATCGGGCGAAGTACTTGCTGCGACGATTGATAGACTGCTACAATTTCACATGTTCCGAGAGGTTGTGCGCTAGAAGTGTGAAATCTAGATATCTAGAAGTCTAAATGAAAGAAAAATATTTTAATCACACCAGCTGTACAGTCCCAGTAAGTTAGTTCAAATTAGATCAACTTTATGGAATATTGTGTTTATAAATTTAGGTTTTACTTAATCTGAATTTAGGTGTACAATATGAGGTGTACTTTTAAAGACCAACAAAGTAAGATCTTTTTTTAAAACTATAAATGAATTTATTAGCAATGATTTTTTGTATTTATTTTTATTATACATATACATAATAATCATTATAAATAACTAAATATCTGTATAGTTTATGAGTCTCGCTATGCTACGGGCGAACCCACCGCCTCGGGGCGTTATAACAACAATTGTTGTCTTGTTACCACGAAACGAACGCTACCAGCTAAGACAATCTAGTACCAAGCTCCACCACAGCCCGTGAAAGTCCAACTCCTCACCTCGTGGCACTGGAAATTTTTAAACCCAGTGGGGCATTCTCTCGCCCTCACTCCCAAAAATGGTCAGATTACCCCCAGTCTGGTAGCAGGTTCTAAATCGCTTACGCGTTCTTCTATCTTATTTAAGCGGCAATTTCTTACTGGATCATGTCGCGGATACGAGGCGCCCTTTACTCGGTTTGTCATCCGATATCGGGTGGCCAACGTATCATTTCTAAGGATAGATAGCATAAGGTATCTAATTACCCCCGCTTTCTTGGCTACCATTACGCCTTCAAACTCTTCCGGCTATTCGTTGTTGAGCAAAGGCCGGCAGACCGACCAGTGTATCAGATAACTATCCATCTGAAAATTTCACCGAATGCTTTTACCGCATTACCGGGATACACTGGGAACTGGTGCGGTCATCGCATATATCCGAGATACATCGGGCCCCTCTTCAAGAAGGCTGTTGAGCAAAGGCCGACAAGCCGACCAGCGTTCAGATATCCAGAGCCGCTCGAGGTGTTCCTTCAAATCAGCCGCTCAGCGCGCTCGGCGGGTTCACCGGGCTAGTCCCTATTCGGGGAGGCTGTCAGATGGGAGCTGAGCCGTGAGTCGGGCCGACCATTATAAACAAGAGTTGGTCATTATGCCTCAAGGTGCACCACTCCATTAGACCCATCTAGACATATCTATGCAATGAGAGCGAACGACGCGGGTTAAAAAGAAAATAATGTAGAATCTAATAATTAAAATTATTGTAATAAGATACCATATGGATTCGAGAGTCGCAATAATCGTAAAATAATAACAAAAATGTAAAATGAAATTAAATTTGCGATGGCAAGTAACTAAATTCATAATTATGTAAAATGAAATTAAAATGTGTGGTTAAAAAGAAATGCCAAATGATAGTGTACGTCAAGATTTGAATGTTACTTAAATTAAATCGGACAATGAAGTATAAAGAGACTTTGGGTTAAATAACCCAAAAGGAAATGCTAGCACAGAGATTATGTACGAATAATACAGAGTAATTAAAGTGGGACCCACTCACTACACATTCAACAACCTACTTAATTGATGTAGTGACTTGCACAAAATAATGTTGGAAGTACGGTGCCGTTAATATTATACTAGAGTAGTAGGTAGTTATTATAGCATACTTTGAATGTCATGTCATGTTGTAACAATTATAGAGTAACTTTCAGTTGTTACGAAAAAGAAGTATCTTAGACCTGTGTAATATGGTGTCGTATGTCAATCTATCAATGAAAATTGAAATAAAATGGTATCCTCTAATCACTAAAGTCACTGGCATGGTGAGATAGATTTGTAACCTGTGGAGTTCCACAGGTAAGGATTTTAGAGCCGATTAGATTTTTAATTTATAGAAATGAGCTAACCAACATTCCGCTACTACTAGCGGAAAGGCGATTTTATTTGCTAATGATTGAACTGTAACTTTTAATGAAAAGTCTTGCACTATTTTTGCATAATAACTATTTACTACAGGTTAGAGGAAATGAGGAAATTTGAAACGCTGTTGTAATTTAATCCTTCGAAAACATTATAATATGGGGAATACCGTATACTGATAGATAATAACGTCATATAATTACAATGCCCTAATTGCTCTCACGTAATATTACAAGATTCAATGACTTAACAATGCCCTTACTGAAAAGTGAATGCGTGCAGAGAATAAGCAATAAAATAATCGAATGCATTCACCTTGTGTTTTTGTGCATATTGATCGTGTATGCGGTGTGTTTTATCTCGTTTTATAATTTTATCACTTGCATTGCATTACCTCACATTTATAATTATCCATTAGTTTCTAATGGATAATAATAATTGTAAAATTTTGCTGGGCATCCTTAAATTCTTTAGCAACTTAATCCCTGAAAAGATGATGGCTACATGGAAAGGCTTGATTAACGTAGAATGATAAGCACAGCATAGCAGAGGGCCAGAAAAGTTCATCTTCATGTGCCTTCTCTTCTGAGGTTAGCTATAATCTAACTAACTCGACTTTAATTGTAGTTGCCGGAATTTTGAACAAGGAATTCATGCAATTGTGTCTAATTTTTTAGCCAAGAAATTTCACATCTTTCTGGGTCTGCCTCTTATAAGGTAGCTAATTTTTTTTAAATGTCATTGTTTGATCGCCGTGGACAGCCTCAAAGCTGACCCTCCAGTTCCAAAAATTGGTTCTTTTACCATTTTTTGGAGTAGCAATTTGTTTCGAACTTCGATATATCCAGAATTCCATTGCCAGAATCTTTTTACGAAAAAGTTGCGTTAGGATCCAAAATTCTATGCCATATAAAAGAACTAGAAATACACAGTATCTAACAAAGTTCTCAAAAAAAGACTCAACGATCATGCCCATTACAGTTTTACGGTACCCTTGCGAATAGTTCAAAGTAAATCCTAGCAGTAGGTATTACATAAAACAACATTTAATCATATACTTGTAATGAGCGATGTTAGGAAAAAAATGACAATTATATGTTTATGTAACAAATCGCCTAGCTAGGCCCGAGCCTGTTTTAATGCAGACATTTAAATGCGTGGTTTTTAAGTCTGCAATGTCGTTTTAATAGATACGTAAATATTATTTAAGAGAAAATTCAAAGCAGTCACTTATTTGATTAATTAAAATATTTAAATGATCAATAATAGCTTTTAAAAAATCAAAGGTGAAATTGGATTCCAAATATTTTTTTTTATATAACATTAATACGTGCATATGCACAATATTGAATAATTAACATAGGCAATCGAAATGGTTACCATAAAAAATATAAAAAAATAAATGAAACAAATTACTACATACACAATAATTATTTAAAATTTATTAGATCTTTTCATTTTGATCATATTTTCATTATTTCTAATTGATTCAATGGTCGTATATTCTGAAGGACAATAAAAGTAAAATGGTTCTGGCCATATGTACGTTCTTCGCACTACAGTGTGACCAGTTTGTGCTGCTCTTGTGTTTCTAACTCGCGGGTATGATGATGGAAAGGGGTAAAATTAGATTTGGCATATTTAGCGCTAGCCGATCTTAACGATGTCTTATATCCAAAACATTGCACTCATTATAAGGATATCCTCAATATTTTTACGCTATTTCTAGAGATGGGAGAGTGGTCTTTTCTCAACCGCTTTACCCTATAATGCCGTAATATCGATTGGAATAATGCATAGTGGTTATCTTTTAGTGTTCTTGGATACATAATATGTGATTTTTCCTGAAATATATGTATACACAAGTTTATGCACCTTTATCGTCAGTTTTAAAACGTACGATTGCTAACTCATCTTGATGTCGATCGTTATTACGTCTCAGACCAGTTTGAATGTACATACTTATCCTCGCAATGAATGATGATCCACGAACAGTGAACATATGATCGACAAAATCGTATTTCATTCAAGTAATACTGTTGAAATTTGTACATGTCTTGCATGCATGACAATTATTATATGATATAATAGACTATTGTATGACCTTTGCTATTATCTACTACTTGGATGCTTCATCACTTAAAACTTATGAAATTTATTTAGCTTGTTACCTATACGAGTATATAGATGGAAAAGATTAATATTATTTTTTATTAATCTTTTCTTTGATCGATTGGACTTATTATATCGATTGCTGTTATT
>JAOPUG010000021.1:12932068-12944222 GCA_027564375.1 Micropterix facetella | reverse complement strand
AAAAAATAATTATAAAATATTTTAGGAAAAAAAAAATCTCTAATATTCCATGATAATGAAAATAATTTCAATGGAGCAAATTTTACTACTGAGATTTTTTAAAATCAAACCACAAATTTCTGCTCAAATACTATTCCAAAATCTAAAGATGACTTAAGAAAAATCCGGCCAGTGTGGAAACAGGCAAGCTCATAGGTAAGGCCCCAATACTTTTAAACTGTTACGCGATATGATCGTGTTCGAATGGCGTGCGGTCAAGTGAGTGGATATCCCGTGGAGCGAGAATGCGTTTCGTTCGGATTAGCATTATGAGGGGAAGTGGCGCTCGGTAGGCGGCAAGAACATGTTTCCCCCGGTAATGTAGCCTAGCCGACGACGAGCCTGCAGCGTAAGATATACGTCACCGTATCACGGCATACTCTACATGGGCCATACTGTGGAACTGGCCACCTGCGTTAAATATATTAACCCTCCATATTAGCTCAAAGATATTAACACTCGCCGACCTCTACACCCTAAAGTGACCATAGGTGGTACCGCGGTACCACCATATATTTCAGTATAGTTTATAGGCCGCGCCAAATATTTTGTCCCTCGCCTACATGCTCAGATCACATGTATTGCATTTATTCAACACCAATGTACCGAATCGGTATAACAGCCCGTATAGCGGCTATTCCACAAGGTAAATTGATTTTCTGTCTCGCGCAGAGTCTTTGCAGGCCGGAACATCAACTACTTGCCAAAGAAATATTGGCGAAAAGTTGTTATGAATTTGTATCAATAATACAGGAATTCTGATCGGAATGCAACTACAGACAACTTATTTACATCGCTGCCTCTGCTAAATTACCTCCTGAGCATTAGATTGACTTTGTTGGGGACACTTCGACGACGTTGTCCAATGAATGCTCAAAAAGATGGTCGGAAAAAAATCCTGAATGAACTGGTCCGAGATCTATGCTTGCCATCTATTCAAGAACTAGCCTTAGACTCGCTGACATGAAAACAGCCATGGAGTACTTCCATTCCACCTTCAAAAGCAGTCACAGAACGACATAATAGTGGTCGTTTGAAGGTGCAAGGAATTTCCCGGAAATGATATAATGATGATCGTATCAAGAGAATGTCTCGGAAGCGTTGTCAAGAGTGCTCTAATCCTGTTTGTGACCCCCACACTGCACCTACTCCTGTCATTTGATTGAACTGCAATAATGAATAAAACTGTTATTTAAAAAAATGTATTGGTGACCCTGGCATCACCCATGGTCAATTACGCGATAGGCATGAAAAATGGTATAAAAAACACTTTCCGATCTTTTTTTTTACACATTTTAATTTTTATTGCGTAAAAGTGATTGTATAGAGAATTTATTGAACGTCAGAAAATTCGAGACAGTAGGAAAAAATAATTGCTGTTTGAATGTCCAAAAAATACCGAGGTACCACCTATGGATCGTTGAGGGTTAGAAAAGTAATTCCTATTTTTGAAAATGGAAATCTTTGGCTCTATAATACATTTTATTTTTGCTCTGTAATTTTTTTTCTTTATGGCGCCATCTTGAAAATTGCGTGTTTACCTAACGATGGATTTAAATCAAGAAATTTTTCGATATATGATTTTTTATATTTTCGTTGTGGTTTAAATCAACTTCGCCAAGAAAGTTGCCAAAGACTTCAATCACCATTTGATGATATAGCCCCGTCTTGTAGCTCAGTGCACTTCTGGTATAATGAATTCAAAAGTGAACGTATCCATCTCCAAGATCATTCAAGCGAAAACGATCCGGCGACAGCGACAACTAATTCAATCGGTTACAAAAATACAATCCAGCAAATTCATAAATTAAATATTCGCATGAGCCAAGTGCAAAATATTTTGCACGTACACATAATATTCGGAAGCGTTGTTCGAGATGGATACCGCATGAGTTAATGGAAGTTCAAAAATGACAGCGTGTAGAGTGGTGTGATAAAATGATAAAAAATAACACATTGGGCAATCATTAGCAGTATATGATATCGTAACAGGACACGAAAGATGGATGTACTGTTACGAACCTGAAAGAAACAGTTAATCGGCGGAATGAGTCTTTCCTTTGGAGGATTTGCTGATGAAAGAAAGGTCGAAGCACTGGTAAAATGATGGTTGCTTTATCGGATATTACACGACAATTTCACGTGAACATCAAAGAAGAGTCACTGTAGAGTGTACGTTAACGTTTGCTTGCCCAGTGTTTTAGAAAATGTTGGGAAAAGCGTTCTCGCAACAGAGTAGTCCTCTATCACAATAATGCATCCGCCCACTCCGCTAAGTTGACAATGGCGTTTTTGAAGACCTCAAATGTGGAACCGATGATGCCTCTCCTATACAGTCCGGACCTTGCACCCTGCGATTCCAAAAAATAAGAATTAATTTCGAGGTATAAGGTTCACGACCCCCAGATATTTCGGACTCCCAGCCGCAGTGTTAGCGTTTCGAGAAGCCATTGAGGAGACCTCGAAAGAATGCTGGGCCTATTGATTTTTCCAATAGTTTCAAAAAATGAAAAAGTGTATAAATTGCCAGGGAGAATACATTGAAACACAGTAAATAAAATATACATATTATAGGTATTTTACTTTATCAGAATCCAGAAACTTTCAGTATGGCCTAAGTATACAGAAGAATCTACTAAAGTAGTTCAATTATGGGTGACAATGAGGATCAGTAGTAACTCTATACAATAATAACCCTGTCACAATAATAACCCTAATTAAAAACTATTCCATCGTTATTTAAATTCTAGTTGTCCTGCTTTTTACATTTTACAAAAGCTAAACAATACCTTATATTAATAAGATTATTGATAGGTAAATCAATGTAATGGCAACGAATTTTTTTAATTAAAATAAATAGTACAGAATAACATTTTACAATTGGACCCACGAGGTGATTCATTAATTCATTTATTTATTCAAACGAAACATAAGTAACGTAACATTACAGCTTGTATACGCTACGTACTTACACTACTATAGCATTAGTAATTTTCTAATATTTTGTAATGTAGTATTAGTATTAGTAATTTTTGTAATATAGTAATTGTGGTGTAATAAAATACATCACACTTTTTTTTGTATTTACTAAAAAATTGGTAAAAATTAATTTCATAGTGTCGAAAAATTAGTATTTGTTGTCATTACTCTATGGTTAACTGGCGAGGCAGTTATTTCTTCAATCTCTACAGAGAATTTTTCAAAATATTAATTTCGGAAGGTAGACTGTCAATATTTTGATTATCCTACCAATCGGTCTATCAATTTTAATATGTGTACAGAATGCTAGCTCTCTGAACAGCAGGTATTCTAAGTATTTGTGGTAAGTATGTACATATTCCCTTTTACGATGTTACACTCTGAACAGAATTATTCTTGGTGACTATGGAACTCCTTCTTTTGACGGGGAGTTAAATACAATAACAATTAAGCAACATTGTCATTACTCAGATGGCAATGATAAACCAGCATATTGAGATTAATTAGATTTTTAGCGGCAGCATAACTTAATCTCTCGTTAGAGCCCGCCGCTCTGTTCCACCGAGGGGAGTCTAGGGGTATTCAAGGAGATTGAAGTTAAACGCTCGCTTAAACCCAATTACTCGTCCTAATTGGTGAACTCCGCTTCCAGTCCAAGGTTGCTTATTGGATTACGCGTCATTAGGGGGAGACCGTTTTTTCCTCCACCTTCTCCTCTCTCTTCTCATCCCTGCCTTCATCAACGTCTCCTCTCATATCCAGCTGAGTCATAATCTCAGATTATCTTTAGGAATATTGTCGGAGTTTAATATTGCTAAACTAGAATAAAATTGAATTCCGATGAATATTTAATTTTAAGTCTTTAACATTCAATTGTAAACAAAGTGGCTATCTTGGTACCCGTCGCTAACATAGACGTCCTTACATTAATCATTCCAAATTTTCTTTTATAAGTTATAAACGAAAGCGCAACTACATATCATTCGACTGCGCCATCAACGAGGAAAAATTGTCTTATTAATTTGGGATTACTTTTCGACAGAAAAAAATACATTTAACTCTCACTTAGATGCAGTATTAAAATCCGCTCTCGGAGCCCTTGGCCTAGTACTGAGTAACTGCATATATTTTAAAGGTCTGAACGAGATCGATTAATTTATAACGCACCATCACGGATAACCATTGGTATGGGCCACATTAATTACCAATGACTTATCAGCAACGACGACGGAGTAGTACCAAAAGAAGAAGAGAAGATATATTTATCAATATTAAACTCGCTGAATTCAAGAGTAGATAAGACTAGTTGTGAGAACCATCGAATGTTCCAGAAATTTATAAGTAATTGATAACGACTGTTTAAATATGTAAGCGGATAGTTTAAAATACCATTAATATTATAGCAGTATTACCGAACGGACTTATTAAATGAATTGTGATACTTATTAAAATAAAGTTTTGTAATTATAAGTGGTGTCGTGGGTTGACTCGCGACACCACTTATAATTGGCACAGCCGCTTCACCTGCATGATCAACTCACCTTTTGGCGCATCCTGGTGGGACCTGCAGCATCAATAGAGCCCCTCGGATGTCAGCTGTTCTTCACGCCGATCACTGAAGAAGGCACGATGAGCAGCGGTGGATTTCAACCCTTAGGAAACAGAATGAACAATGCAGCCATAGGGACGTTAATGCGAGTCAAAATCTCCTATGTTCTGTCCAATATCCAGAAAAGGAATATTGTCGTTTCTCGCTACTAAACTATCACATCTATGACAAATAATAATAATTACCAGTCAAACTTTTTATAATAATTTATTAATTATATCGTTGGCTATAATTAAATCTTCATATATATGGCAATAACTTAACCGTCATGTCTTTGATAAAAAGTCAATAATATATTGTTAAATCTTTGACATAAGCAACTTTTTAATAGAAAAGTTGGATAAATTAAAGGATTTTTGGAAATCGTACCGCATTTCAGTGGCAATGTGAAAAATCCCAACCATTTTATCTCAACTGGAGAGATATTCATGAATCTAGTAAGTAAAATTGAATGCAATACTGTGCCAAAAACTTTTTGAAAATTTAACATTTCACATGATATTAAATAAAATCAACGAAATTTATCGATCTGATATTTAATCGGGCTTAAGGTATATTATGAAAATCGCCATAAAACATTTTAACTTTTTCGATATTTTTCACATTTATAATTCCCGATAATATTTATTATTATGTAGTACAATGTCATAATCTATACTCTGAATACAATTATCTTAATTATTGCCAATTTACTTATTTAAATTATTTTAAATAACATAAAGTTCACTTCTATATATAATTACAGTATATTATAGCGAATACACATATTTACATGTTTTTATACTTTATGTTTTCGTTTTAATTTTGTGTAAATAAATCATGTAGAATAGCTAAACATTTTTGTTAGTTTTAAAAACAGTGTAAAATTAAATGAAATACGTCAGTTCACGCGGTAATAGCCAGATAGAGACCGTCTAGGTCTAGTTGGTTGTAGGTTTTCGCATCCGGTATGCTTGCATAAAATATATGGATAGAGCTAATTTTGTTGCTTTACCTACCAATAAATATTGTGACTATTATATATGTTCAACAATCTGTATATCCAGATCTTTTTCCTTGTACATTATTAAAAAATATATTAATTAATTCATTAAAGTTATAGATACTATTTAACAAAAAAAAGGAGGATACATTATGTTTCCACCAAACAGATTTCAAAAATTTGCGATGTTTCGAAGTGCTACATTTCCAATGCCTAAAATGGACATTTAGAAAAAAAAGTTAGGAATGAGGGAGAAAACGTACCCGCGGGGGAAGAAAGAAAATGTTTTGACCTTTCGAGAACCGCCACCTACAAGAAGTATCGTTCACACATCCCCTTTGAAAAGTAATTATAATTTTGTTATGGCGTCCATCATATTCGTACCTCTATGAATGATTACATTGTGTTGCCTCATTCAATTTCGATGGCTGTTCAAGTCTTTTTTTTCCTTTCATGTTTTTGTGATTTATTTGCGCTAAGTTATCTGTTATTTCATAATATATCAGATTTGTATCTATTGAAATTAAAACCTGAAATGACGTCAGAACTCTTGACATAATGCTATATTTATCGGAATATCATCAAGGCTGAAACTAAGCACCTACTAGTCATGATGAAAATCGCAAAATTCAACAAAGAGTAAAGTTTTCCTGGCTATGGTTTTTTCTAAGTTCCTTACAACTGGAATAATATTGCCGTCTCAAAGAAAAAAATGGCAATATTTTCTAAATATATCTTGGAATTAGTTAAAAAAGGCACAACTGCCTGTATTTTTGATATTTTTATACATAAGGTCACACTGAAAATTTCTGGAACTGGCTATTAAAAAAAAAAAAATTACGATACCCGAAAATTAAACTTTTGCCGATAGAACAAAGTTGTCATTTATTTTTTCACTGTGGCGTTATTTTATAAATCGTATGTCTGTATTACGATACATTTAAATTGTGGAAATTATCGCAGTATGATTTTATATCATTTAAAGTGTACTTTGAGAGCTCAGCAGAGCCTCGCTCAGCAGGGCTTCAAACTGCTTTTGGCGATAAAGCATCAAGCAAGATGACAATGTATAGCTGGTTCTCAGAATTGAAACGCTGTCGTGTAATCTAAGTAAGAAATTTCACTAAGGTCGCCCCGCCCGTCCACCGCTATCAACAACAAAATATTGATGCGACTCAACAAAAACATACGGCGCACCGTGATCGAAACAGATAGGCATGTGACCTACCATGAGATTCGGGCAACCTTATACCCAGGCATGAGTCAGGTACAATCAATATTATACAAACAATTGACTGTGAGAAAGCTGTACTCTCGGTGGATTCCACATAATTTGACTGAGGCTCAGAAAACGGGACGCGTCAGTCACGATGCAATACCATGAATACCAGATTCAACGATGGAGCATCAAATTCGGTATGTAACCTATATTCCACACCAAATTTGACGCCCCTTCGTTACTACCTATGCACTTCATTACTGCCTTGTTACTATTAACAAGTGACGTAATATAAATTTACTGCTACGACCCCGAAACAAAGAGCAATCGACCTACTGTTGCTTTCGAGAATCATTGTAATCTGAACGGGTACAATGATTTGGATCATAATGATTCTGTGTAGTCTGGGCTATGATGGCCGTTGTATTTTTGGTCGGCCCAGCTCGCAGAGCAACTCCTATTCCGATGGACCAACCCGGTGAACCCGCTGTGCGGTGGACCCGGGGAGGGGAACTCGGGCTGATTTAGACAGCTGGCGTACGGGGCGAGCAAACCGGCCGTTTTGTCACTGACGAATACCTGAAGGAGTTTAGGAGTGTATGCTTCTTAAGAAAGCGGGAGTAAATATGTACCTCTAGATGCGTATCCATCGAAATGAGAGTGTGGGCCACCCGATCTCGGATGAGAGTTGCCGAGTAATGGCTGCCCCGTATCCGCCATATTCCAGTCAGGAATGCCGCTTTCGGAGGTAGAGGACGGCGCAAGCGACCTCGAACCTGTAACCAGACGGGTGGTCGGAGGAATCTGACTAAATCTGGGAGTCAAGGGGTGAGGCTGCCCGCAGTATGACAATTCTCTGTGCCTCGCCGTAAGGCGTTGGACTCTGATGGGCAGTGGTGGAGCTTGGTACGTAATTTGTGTACGTCCCTAAGTCTCTGCGCTTCGCATCGGAGTGATAAAACGGTAAATTTCGTTAAAACGCTCCGGGGTGGACGGGTTCGCCCATAGCAAGTGACATATAATTAATCTGAACCTTGAACGCCGATTGGTACACGACAATTTTCTCGCCGGAAGTTATTGACAAACTCCATAAAAGCAACGATAAACGCTGCATCATCTTGCACAATGACATTCCCAGCTCTTACACGGACAGACAGACAAACGTATTTTTGAATGCGAAAAATGTAGAACTCATGAGCTATCTTCTATTTTTATTAGGTATATTTTTTTTTACTTTAGAACTGGAGGTATTTGAATACGTCTTATATGGCTGCCTATGGAATGAAAAGAAACAGGCACTAGAGTTTTATAAAAATCGTTCCCAAATGGTGCGACACAAATGCCATGAAATTGTGTTAGAAAGTTGAGTTTCTATTTTCCTACATAAGGAATACCTCAATATTTAAACGAAGCGAGCGAAACACTGATTTTAAAATATACTAGCAAAAGCTAGTATATTTTAAGATACGAAAAAAACAGTGACACAATTATAACATTCATGCAGAGATGCAAATATATAGAGAACCTATATATTTACATCCTACCTACATTCCTTCCCCTCCTTCCCCCTGATTTTGCATTAGCCACTTCTTTATTGGCAATAGATAGATATTTTATTGTAAACTACATGTACAACCTAGCTAGACCAGCAGTCGGCAACTGACGGATCGCGGTCCGTATACCCATCGCGAAAGGTATAGTAAACTGTAGCGCAGAGAAATCCTAACTGTTGCCTTTCTATTTTATGAGTGCGTAAGAGAGTGAGTGCGGCCTTCCAAAACATTATTTTATGATGTCATTGCAAATGATATGTGTAAAGCTGCTTTTATTATACGAGTAGTTCAATGGTGGTTTATTTTCACAATAAAAAAACAATGACAAAAAAACCAAGCGCTCCACAATCAGGCAAAAAAGGTGGCGGCGACTTTTCCACCAGCTTGGGTGAGATGTCCAAAACAGCACGAATTTATTGGGCTGACATTTACTGGTGCCTGGTAATTTTTCAATTGAACATTATCGACTTACAAGAAGATATCTCCTTGCAAATGTACGAAAAAAACATCCAGTAATGAATTTTCTGGTAAAAAAAAACCAAAAAGTTTGCAAATTTAAAAAAAAACTGCCACAAATGTGAAGCATTTTTATCAACAATTAATTTCTCGAAACATAAATATCGTTTAAGGTTAACAGATGCCCACCTTGAAGCCACTCTTCGCATAAGTTGTTCCCCGGGAGTACCTAACAATAAAAAACCGTAAGTGTAATTTTTCGCATTAATTCCTAAGAACAAATGCCTATCTATTGTACATTGCGCCACGTTCTTTTTTTAAGAAACAAATATTACCTGCGGTCCATTTGAAGTTTTTTTTTTGGACCCCGATAATTTTTTTCTTAAGTATCCCGACACCACTGAAAATTACTTTTCGTTAGGTGATATAGATCAACTCAGTTTACCAATCAGGCGTACAATATATTTTAGTGGAATTCCAACAATTTTTATATACTGGTAATAATTACAGACATTTATGAAATCGAATACTATCGCGGTTATTTGACATTATAAATAGATAAGGTTAACGAATTTACCGCGTGAAGTTTTTGGCACCCGACATTTCAGCGATGTTGCAACCGCCGTTGTCTAGGATATATTAAAGTGCTGTCAGTCGTCATCCGTTGCTCTTCGGATAGGCGGCAAACTGCTGCTGTTACTGCGTAGGGAATAAGTAAGATGCTAACCAAATTCGATATAAAAACGATCTTCAAACCGACCCAAAATATAGCTCGATCTCTGAGGTCTGAAAAGGATATAATACCACTGCAAACTCCAGGTATATATAAAATCGAATGCAGCTGTGGATTAGCCTACGTTGTACCAACGAAATGACCCATAACCACTCGACTGATGGAACACATCAAAGCGGTTAAAAACGTTCAGCGAGAAAAATCGGCGATATGCGAACGCATATTGAATAGCGAAACGAACCACTGGGTGCAGTTTCAAAAACCCATTGTGCTATCCAAAGAACAATTTTACTTTCCGCGCATGATCCGAGAAGCCATCGAAAAAAGAAGAATCCCGAACTTCAATAGAGACGACGGTTTCAAACTCCCTACTACGTGGAATCCGCTTCTTAAAATGTGTTCAATGTCCATGGCCTAACACAATGACATAACACAAGACAGTGAGTGTTGTGTGCACGGCGGATTATCAAAATTCGCGCGCGCCGAACCCGTCGCACCACCACTGTTATGATCTACTAGTAACAGCAGAAGTTTGCGCCTACCCTAAGAAGAACAGATGACGATTAACAGAACTTTAGCTAACCTAAACAACGGCGGTTGCCTCATCGCCGAAACGTCGGGTGCTAAAAAAATCGCGCTGTAAATTCATTTATCTTAACTATTTATACAGACATTTAATCAGGAGAAAAAAATAAAATAATATAAAATGTTGAAAGGAATCGGTTTGCGATCAAATGAGTCAAATTAAAATATAAAATGCAATTATTATACATGTTATTAACTCATACCAATTTACAAATAAAAACAGTTAACAAGGATAGTAGTATTTTAAAAAAATGTACTTAATCATGAAACGTGGTGTAAAATAATTTCATATTAAAAATAATTGTAACATCTAGTTATCTACATAGTTTTAGTTTGAGTGGCATTGTTTTTAAAGTGTCATTATAAATTACTGAAGTAATCATGCGTACATATTCTAGAAATAATGATGATTAAAAAAAAGGAAAAAGTGCTATTGACATTTATAAAAACAAAAATCTGGTATGATATACTTATACACGGTATCATAAATTTCATCCTGTCAAGCGACATACAATGCGTAATTGTCTAGGTATTGGATATATAATTACTTTTATAATTATTTTCATTCGATTTTCAAACTTTTTGATTTCTTTTCTTCGATTAAACTAATTTTGTATAGGCTATAAAAATCGCGATTTTTAAATCTGATTTTTTAAATATGTCATTTTTTAGCCTTCATTTAAAAATATATATTATTAAACTCGTAAACCGCTAAAGATAATAAGAAATGAACTACACAAGGTAAGAGGCATTATTCTTAAGATTCTAATAAAATTTTGTTTTCCATTCTAGCACCAACAATAACGGCGTTATGAAGTAATCAATTTTCAGATAACATCTTTAATTCAAAATTTGCTGAAGATGTCGCATTTGGCGAAAGCAAGAGTTGAAGGCGGACGTAATCAGAATTTTAAGTCACATTTATTTATTATTCTAGGACCAGTATTAACTCATTTATTATTTTTTTAAACTTGAAAGGCCGCCATTATGAAACAAAATAGCGGTTATCTCTCGTCGAGTTTTACTATCTCGATAATACAGCGGGTACATACAACTTTTCAAAATCACTTTTTTGGATTCCTTGGATCTAAAAAGTGGAGATCCGGTGTAAACTTGAAATACAAATTTTGATCGAAACATGACTTTATCGTTTGTAGATATGTTACTTTTGGTCTTAACCTGACCTATTTACATACATACAGAAAATAAAAGTAGACTATAATGAAACGAAATATTTGTACAATAAATTATGTCAAATATTGAATTAAAAATATAATTTAAAATTAATGTCGTGGATAATTCTTGGGTTTGTCGCATTAAGAAAAACTAAAATTTAAATTTCAAACATTCCTTGTCATCCTAGATTCCTATTATCCGTTTACATATAATTGGTGTTGCATATAGTAATATTTAGCTTTAAGCCGGTTTTTAATGAGTGAGTTTGCAATAATTGTGGTTCTTTCATTGATCAATTATTGTCAATATTCCATCTCTATCTATATACAATCAGCTCTTTCCAAAGTAGTCGTCAAAGTTACCTGTGAAAGGTGATTGATTGCACATCTGCGAAATTAATACTCTCATATGACTCAACGCAAATTGAACGTTAACCCTATATCGGATACATGTAGCATCAAAGAATAAAGAAGTAGCGGGGGGGTTAATAATATACATAAGCAAACCCGTCCTTCCGTGGCAGCCAGTGTTGTGCGGGCTAACATCGATGCCTAACGTCTCGTCAACCGCTTCAACAACAAGGTCAGTATCACCATCACAATATTCTGTATAAAAATAATTATAATTGCCATGACGCACTGACTGCCTGTGCTCTACCGATAAGTTCCTGGGAAATTTTATATTGGAAATTAACCGTTAATCGTTAAATAATTACTAATTTCTTCTTTACATGAAATTTTATTGAAAACCACAGTGATTTTTCTAAAATTTCCACTCGTTGAAATCTCTTGCTGTATTACCGACTTTGCTCCTTTGTTGTGTA
>JAOPUG010000021.1:12909899-12925890 GCA_027564375.1 Micropterix facetella | reverse complement strand
TCTATTCATGTTGAAATGCCAAACCAAACTAAACATAAATCACTTGACAGCTGACAAAATGGCCGCCAGTTAAAAAAAAATGCCAACTTTAAATTCTATACCTCTATAAAAAACAACCTTTATTTAAAAGGATAATAAGTGATAAGGAAGGATTACCATTATTTAAAAACATGTGAATATTTTACAACTAAACGTCTCTCAAATAATATTCCAACATCCTTAATTGAAGCAACAAAATACTTTATGGTGTTATTGGCAGCAAAACACGTTCTAAATTATCTTATGGCCGCAAAATTCCCAGCTATAAACTAACCAAAATTAGGATGCTTAATAAGTGACTTTAGAATATTTTGTTTTTAATTCAAGGTCAGAGGTATTTCGACTGCAAAAATCCAACAGTTTCTAAATATGATATGGTATGTATGATAGAAACTCGATGACTGTGATGTTTGCTTGCACTTGCAATACATTAGACGAAGAAAACGGTTTTCTCGAATATTACATTGTTTTTGGTACCTCGTTAGAACTTCCTGGGGTATGCCGTGGCGAATGCCACATGCAGTATGCCCTGATGACATATGCCGATGGTATCAATATGGTTGCACGTTCTCCACAAGCTCTGAAGGAAATATTTATTTATACTATTGAATAAAGCAGCAAAACGGACGAGCCTGATAATTCAGGAGAAAATCAAATATAAAACTAACAACATTAAAATAGCGAAACCCAGTTTCACTTTTTATTGTTAGCTGTAGTTTGAGAAAACCCTCACTAAAGTAGATGAAAACGCAGTAATCTTTTTGAACGCAAAATACTCCGCAGCGCTTCGGTGCTGTGCAGAAAGATGTTTTTGGAGTAGATAAACTAACAATGAACTTTATAATCTGTATAGCGATATCCATGCTTTGAGATTCCTGAAGATTGGGAGGTTCAGCTAGTTAGGGCACGTGAAAGAGTGACTTTTTTTGTGAGAAATTTATAAAGTATCATAAAGATGGGCGAACAAAACTGTGACATCAGAGGCGGACTAGCAGCCATTTAGTACCAGCCGCCCCTTTCTGCAAAATTTAAAGCGAGCAAATGTGAAGCAGTACAAAAATCAGTATTGCGCTCCGTTCAACCCGCAAGAAATATTTTATTTCTCAGTTTAGTTGTTTTATTTTTACAAATACTTACATATAGCAAAACTATTTTTTGTAAGTTTTAAGCAAAACTAATTTTTGTAAGTTTTAAGCAAAACTATTTTTTGTAAGTTTTACGGAAGTGATTATCTTTTCGTCATAGCTAAATTATTTATTGAGATGAGATATAGTATATTTGTAGTGGTTGCAACTAGCAGTCATTTCACCGTCTTGTCTAGCAGATAGTCGCAGTCAAAGGAGTGAGTGGATAGGTTTTAAAATAATAGAATTAAGTATATTTTAATCACAGGTGGAATTATTGGGTAAGTAAAAAACCATATTTTAAACCAATTGGTTAATTCTACAATGGACTTTTCCACATTATTTTTTTCAATGAAATCTTCACAGTCAATTTTTTTCAAAAAATCTGCTTCAATATTCAGTCAAGCTGCTTGAATATTCATTTAGCCTGTGCACCGTCATTTTCGTGTGCAAGTAGTTTTTAACTCGTCGCAAACACGAAAATGGTCATTCTCCAGAACTGGCGGGAGTACACACACGCTGTGCTGTCACTGTTACTGCTTCCAGCACCAGGTTCAGATTGGCCGCCCCTAATATCTGGCCGCGCTAGGCCCAGGCCTGGCGTAAATACCGCCACTGGGCTTGATTCTGTAGTTAAAAACGTAAATATACTTAGAATGAACAACTGACAAAACAAAGCTTAGAATAAGAAAGAATCTTCTTATATTCTTAATTCGCAATTAGTTGTATTGCTAATGATGACATTATAACTTTATGTGATTCTGAAAAAAATAGTTGAAAAAAACACTAGACATTTTTGAGCGCAAAATACTCCGTGTAATCTTTGGTGACATGCAGAAGGTACATTTGGAAAAGACGAACTAACAGCGAACTTTAAAATCTGAATAGCTATGTCCATGTTGTGAGATTCCTAACGATTGGAAGACTCAGGTGGTTAGGGTTATGGAATAATAGAAAATAGGCTACCGTTCAAATGCATTTTATGGGAAACTCAAGAATATCGTAAAACTGGACTACCAAAACTGTAATGACTTGATTCGGTCGAGTAAATCTGTACAGTGTTCTGAGTGCACTGGTGCACGCAGATTCGTAAGACTTCTGGCAATACTATATTTTAAAAAAAACTACAGTCTTATTGGGACACTGTTCAAGTTAAAGACATAAATACACTTGGAGTTAACAACTGGAAGACCTAAGCCAAGAACAGGACAAAATGGAAAAAAAAATCTCGACAAAGCCAAGATTCACAATTATTTGTAACGCTAGTGATGATAATGAAGACGTTAGAACTGTCTGTGATTCTGGAAAATAAAAGAGATTTTCGACTAATGAAAAATCCGAAAACAAAAGGCTATGATGTGAACATGGACGAATCTCTTATCCATTCGTAATCTCACGAGAACTTATAGTGATTATCTGTAATTACGAAACGTAATTAATAAACAATTAAGAGCCTTAATTGTGGACGTCCGTATTGTAATTGAAGGCTTTTGGGAATTACGATAACATAAGTTGAATCATCCGACCTTTCAAGAAGTGAAGTCAATGATCTTCAAATCTTTTAAAATAAATGGACAAAAGAAAATATGGATATATAATGGGGATTTTAATATCCACGCGACGGCGTCGTTGCAAGGGCCAGTTGAACAAATATTTTCGTTTTTTTCTCACTTTAGGTTGGCCAGCTCCTAACCTTCAAAGATGGCAGAGTTGGCGTAAACTTCGGTGGCTATCATGCATCAGCAGGTCTTGGGGGAGGAGCCAATGGAGGATTCCTCTCCGCAGAAGCGGGAACTCCTCATGGACAATCAGCGAAAGCCGGACTCGGTGGAAGAACTGATCAAAATGGCAGACTTGGAGGTATGAAATGAACTATTATAAGGCTTTTTCCGAAGGGCATTATGTATAACTCGGACTGTCATGTTTATGAATCCTGAGCTAAGAATATTAGCTAAAATTAAAATCAAAATTAAGTGCTCACTCTCATTCATTCTTTTGGCATGCTTTTGACCAGAGTGGGGTCTACGCCTGTCAAACAATATTCCAATCTTTAAATATTATAAATCTTAGTAAACAAATTAAGTATGAATGCATCCAAAAGTTGTCAAGTCTCTTTTGCTCGTAAATCCTGACGACTGGCTTTGTAGGAGTTGTAGGCAATTCACGAACGTTCTCGCCATCAAAGCAATCGACAACGAGCACGTGAGGAGTATACTCGAATACAGAACAGTAGTTTGGACTCCTCGGTGCAGCATCTACAACAAAAGAGTAGAATATATGTACTTCTTAACATCTGGACAAATACGATGTAAATCTGGGCGATTTTAAATGATCTCCTTCGAAGATCGGCATACTGTCGCTGATCTCTTCTCCACGACATAATCAGCGGCAGGACCGACAACCCGTATTTGCTGACTAGTTTAAAATTACGAGCTACTTCGCGAGTGATATGAGCGGCTCTGTTGTCCCGACTGCCACGGGTAAATACAAATTACTCCAGGGATGCAATTATTGACCTCTGAATGTGAGAAAGAAGGCCAATTGCTGCTATCCAAATACTGATATTCAATCCTGAACCAAATCTTCAATCTAAGATGACATAATTCCTTAAGTAGACAACAAAGTTATGTCATATTTCCCTATGGGGTGCAATGCAATTCATCGACTGTCGTCACAAACAGTTTGATTTTTTTTTTACTTAATTGAATGCACGTGCTTCTACCATATTTGAATGCACGTGCTTCTACCAGTGTTAAAAAACAGGTGCAAACACTTACCTGATGAAAATTTTTCGAGCAAATGTATCACTGGGATATTTTTTATTAGTCTCCGAAAATAATTATATTTTCATGCATTAGCAATTGTGGTATTTAACTATGAATACTGGCGGAAAAAGTCACATCTTATCATTGTTTATATCATCGTAGTGACATCTGTTGGCTATTTATTGCTTTAAATCGCGAAGATTTAAAAAGTTTTTCTCAACATATCATTTTATCTGGTATGTCATCTTGAGCAAATTTCATCTTGTAGATTATAATTATTTTAAACACATTGTAATAATCGGCATTGTGCTTCTGTATATTATTATTAAATGTAGTTGTATTGTAACGCTGTACATTTATATAAATAAATACATAAATAAATAATACATATAGAGAAATAAAAAATATACGTGGCAGTAAATACCTAGTAATGCAATATCGGAATTCCAGTATATCGAAATACAGGAATATCGGACAAATAGTTACCATTTCAAAAATCGGTTTTTACAATTAAAATGCCGGTATTTGATTATTTTCGGTAGTATCAAATCTCCATGTGATAATTTTGCATCACAGCCTCAAACGTATAGTCATTTGAAAGCAATCCCGCGAAACCTCTCCCTGCCGAATTCCGTCGCGCACGACTCTTTTGGTAATACTTGGTAGTCGGACGGCTAATTTCACTTCAAATAATGAAATATTGTGTAATAAACAGGAACAAAACCAAGAAATTAACGAAGATTTAGGACGAAATCTTAGTATCGATGATGTTGATGACTAAACCAGCGTAGTCAGGGTTGATATGACTCTATTCAAACCTATGCGAATATTTGTTGTCCATTACGTCGATCAGCATGGAGCTGGAGAAGGGTTTCTCATCAGCAGGCTATATTTGTAATCTTCGAATACTTAATATCGAAACTAAACGATGAGAGAGCTGGGTTTTTGAGGAGGTCATTTTCAATCAAACCGTCGACAATAAAATGGTCCTCGTATTTTTTTGTAATTTGTTTACCTAGTAGAATCTTATTATTTTTACTTGTTAATTTGTCGATGTTATTTTTTATTCTATTTACATAATAATAATATAAAATATAAATATATAATTTATCTTAATCTAAGGTTTAAGTTTCTTTTCCAAATTATATTCCAAACCTTACATTTGTTTTTATATTACTTTCCTGCATACCTTCTATACTAACGAAATTCCGGCATTTATGATTTTTACATCGAAAAAATACCGGTATTGCTAATAACTCCGGTAATGCATCCCCTAGTACCAAGAGAAATAAAAGCACAAAAGAATGTCAAATAGACACCAATACAGCATTCAAATTTAAGCTGTCATTTTCCAATTCCAAACAAATGGAGTGGTGAGAAGTCGCAGCAGGCTTCTTAAAATCGCTTACTAGTAGGCTTAAATATCGATAGATGAATAATATACGGTAAGATCTTACGTGGAACCGATGACTGATAAGAGAGGGTAACTGATCGAGCAGCGTAAGTATATATTGCAAAGCAAAGACCCGGCTCGGAACGTGATGTTGAAGAAGTAAAATAAGTAAATAAATAAGTTTTTCTTCCTCTCTTTTTAGGTAATCTGTACGCTGGCGCAACTGGTGGTCGGGGTTTGACAGCTGCAGCAGGCCTAGGTGGAGAGCTAGAAGATTCTGATACTCCTCGAGCTATCGGTTCCATCTATGCCGATGCCCAATCTGGAAAGGGCAAAGCGGAAGCAGGTCTGCATGGAAAAACAGTCGTAAGTGCTACATTTTCATCAGATTGTACACTTCTTAGTTAAGGAATTCTTAAGTTACCGATCTCCTGTCACTTTGGCTTCCCTGCGATATTTCTCTTTGCTTTTTTATATTACTCATACGCTATTCCAGCTACTTTATCTCCATAGTCATCTTGTGTGCCCGTGTGATCTATCCATTACTATTTTAACTTTGTATTTAACATTCTAGCCCTAGAACTAGCGAGGGCCAACCTGAACGATATTATAGAGCTAGTTCTCTGAAGCCAAGCGGTTGAAACTTAGTAATAAAATAATAGATAAAGACAAAAGAAGAATGGCAGGCCCCACAGTGAGATGCAATCTAAAGGCAAAGCTGGCCGCATAGAAAAGAAATTCATACGGAAGATAAGGCTCAAAAAGTAAATCACTGCTAGTATCACCCCTTCTAAGTAGAAACAATTCGAATCAATATGCTAGGTAAATAAATATATGTCTTCTAAAACCAATAAAGAATTATGGAGTATTTACAAAACATACCAAGTAGTGTCACGCAGCGCTGTTAGAATAGACACAGTGAACGCAATAGAGAACAGAGAAATAAAAAAAAAACAGAAAAGACTAAGTTAGCCTCGCAGTCGCAGTCAAAGCTGAGCCCATGTTACAATTCACAAATATATACATATATGCATACTGACCATAACCGTCGAAGACAAAAGTCGAGGAGAGGTCAAGGTCAAAGCGATTGCTGCGTCTGGAAAATTATTAAAAAAGCTTTTATTGTTTATTTATTTAATTGTTTTAAATGTCTAATCTATTTATCAGAAGAAAAAATAACACCAATTTCCTTCGGGTTTAGAAGAACCTATCTAAGACAATTTGAGAAAAATCGTCATTGTCCTTCAGATTCTTTCGATGGACGCTTAACATACATAATCTTCTGTTTAGTCGCTGTTCACCCATTATGCACCTAAGAGACATCTATACTCTCCTCAACGTAGCCAAACTTTTTACAACAGTACATGTTGTTGGCGGAAGAGTCATAAAAATTATGATCTCAGCAGGGAACAAACCAGTTTCCTTTAATTTAAAGGTTATGAAGCGTCTGTATGTATGAATTGTTTTGGGCTGTCAATATTGCTGACGGCGCTGGCCGCATCGCCTAGGTCTCTCTAGTGGTAATCACGCTTTGCACAAGCTTTTGGCAGTTTAATAAACGCTTCACTTTTCAAACTGAAGTATTTCTATATTACTAATATACTTTACTACTCACAGGGTGGAGAAAAGGCGGTAGCTGAAGGCGAGATCTACTCTAACGCCCGATCACCAGGTGGTTATGCTGCTGAAGCTGGTCTCCAGGGAAGAGTCGGAGGTGGAGCTGCTCCAAGTGGTGTCATTCGCACCAAGACTGTAGTACCTAAAGAAGATGGTTCAGTGTACATAGAAAAAGTGAAGACGGCTGCACCTACCGGCGGAGTTCGCAGCCGCTTCAACAACGGAGATCGACACGAGGTTTTAATCTAATTAATTTAATTTAATTCAATTAATATAAAAATCCCCAACTAAAAGCAAACAAAAATCCATATTGCAGGAAGACAAAAGACCTATAAACGAAGATGGAGAATACGACTCTAATTCAGAAGCTATTAGTATAAATAAAAATAATTATAGCGAACTTCCGCCGTTGGATATTATATTCCCTGATGAAGATAAAATAATATACGATAAGATTAAAATGCAGATTCCTGACCGTTCCCTAAATGAGGTTGGTGATGGCAAAAATACAACGTTCCCAAATAAAATAATAATTTAATTGATTGCACTCACAGGGTGACGAAGGACCGCAAAATGTTGAAGTGTATAAACCAGAAACTAACAAAGGTAACCTTCCGCCATTTGATTCTGTGTTTACAGAAGTGGATGAAACATTAAAAGTGGCGACATCTACCGATAACCTACAACAACGACTCGCTAAGGTTTGCGACTTTGCTAAGTGCGATGATTAAAAGAGCAAGTTGCTAAAAACGTTGTTTTTAATGCAGGTTGATGAAACACCAAAAAATCAAGAAGAGTTATATAAACCAGAAAGCAATGATGAACGTCCACCATTAGATGCAGTATTACTAAAACCTAATTATCAAACAGAGGTTTGCCATTAACGTCTATAACAAAAAATGCAACGACTTAGAATATAAATGTTGTTATATTCTCACAGGCATATGAAACGAAAGAAGACAGCGATTCTAACTCAGAGACCAATCTTAAAGGAAGAACCAAAGGTGATGTTCTAATATCTGATGATGTGAACAAAGATAGCGATAGAATAGGATTAATTCCGCAGTTAAAAGAACAAGCTAAACCTGTCCCCGATGAAAATGAGGTACGAGTATTGGCTACTGTGATAATATTTTGTCCTCTGGTTTATTTTATTTAAATGTTTTTTGGGAGGAAAGGATCTAACATTTCTTCGATACTACTTACTAACATTTCACAGTGCTATCACTTTCTTGCTTTGCAAAGCGAGTAGATGTTGAAATAAGTATGTGTTTATCCTCACAGAGCGATGAGAAGCCAATTGAACAAAGAATTTCGAATTTAGAGGCCATTTTTAAAAAACTACTGGATAATGGTCTACCAGTTTCAGAGAAGAAAGAAGCAGTAGCTGTTGGTGATCTCCATCCACGCAAAGGCGAAAATAACGAGGTTTGTTTGAGTCTTTGCTAAACAAAAAATGCGTTACTAAAGATGGTTATGGTTAAGGACCTTTCAACAACTAACATTTTATCATGACATGATTGGACTACGGAATATTAGAAATCTAATTTATCCCTTATTATCACAGAGAGATGCAATTTCGATTGAAGAACGAATCAACGCGCTGGAAGCAAGTTTAAAGGAAATCAGGGAGGAAGCAATACCACCTCTGGTTTCATCGAATTCAAAGAAAGTCGATAAGACAGAGGTTAAACTTAGTTTAAATTGAAACGTCATTGGCTTCTAATGATAGCTAACTTACATCTTTATCCTCGCAGGAAGAAAGAACTGAAGTAGACGATGAAGATGGAATAGAACCTAAACTGAAAATAAAAATAAATAGTGAACTACCAGAATATTCTAAAAATACAGAACCAGACAAACCTCTTAGTGATATTCGTCAACGCTTCAATCAAAAATATCCATCTAAGGTTTGCAATTTAGCTCAATCTTAAGTTCGATTTTAGCTTGAAAAAGGTAAAAAATATAACGTAGTTTTATCGCATTAGGTGGAAGATGAATCAATAGTTGATGAAAAATTATATGAACCAGAAGCCGATCTGAATACAATACTTAAGGGTGCACTTCGGTCTCTGGATACCCTAATAGAAAATACGAACATTCAGACTCCTATTGGTACAAGTATACACGTCTTCAACAACAAAGAAATATATAAGGTTCGCTATCTTTTCAGTGGTAAATCTATCCAATAAAAAGTTAAAATGTGAAATGTTCTGGATTTTACTTAGAGAACAGTCAGGTTAATCTAAAATATCGCGAAATCTAAAGTCTGAATTGGCATTTGCCCGCAAAAGTAGACGCTAAATCGACAAATAAACATTTATAATGAGATAATAAGATTTCATTGTTTAAAAAAACCACCTCATAGATAATTAAAAACTCGTCCTTAGAAAAATTGACTAAAGGGTGATTCACTGTCTTTTCTTTATTTTTTAATCACTCAGGGTGATGAAAAACCTATCGTCGAAGGTGAATTCTACCGACCTTTTGAAGCCAGAGAACCACCAAGAGGAGTCATACGCACTGATGTATCCGAACCGGACAGTGATATTAATGTTTATAATATCGAGAAGTCAAAATCTGTAGCACCTTTAAGTGGTCGTCAGCGTTACAACAACGATCAAAACGAGGTTTGGGTCTTTGCTTAAATAAATATGACAAAATCACCGATTTCATTTTTCACACACGATCTTATATTCTGGTCATATCAGTGTTATGCATTTCACATATATTGAAATTTTCTATTGCGTATAATAAATATTTATATACATAATCAGACGCTAATGCGGGTACCTTTAATTTTATGAAGAGGGGGGCACAATGGCTCGTCGACCTCATCCCATAGATTGTGCTTGATGGCTCTTTTTTGCAAAATAAAAACGCGATGTACGTCTGGAGCATTTCCCCACATTAGTATAGCGTAGGACAGCCTGAAGTGGAAACTGGAATTGTACACGCTGATTGCTGCTTGTTCACTCGCTTGAAATCTAACATTTTTAATGGCAAAAACTGCCGATGCCAACGACTTACTGAGATATTCTACATGAGCGCTTCAATTTAAGTTCTATTCAATTATGATACCTAGAAATTTTAGATTATTTAAAATATTTATATGCTCTAATCTATTGTGATGTTACTGTTGTATGGTCCATTCTTTAATTGAACTTTCATTATTAGTGTTTTTGTGGAATTCAATAGATATACATTATTATTTAACCAGGTTTTTTGCAGTATTCAGTTGATCATTTACTGGAGATCTAAGAATATCTTCATTCATATGTATAAAAAATAAATTTGTAGTTTCGAGTATGGGACCCTGAGGAACTCCACATTTAATTAATCTGGGATCTGATTTCATGTCATATAATTCCACAATTGGATGTTTGTCACGAAGATATGATTCAATTTACTTAAGGGCTCTCGAAAGCCATGCCTTCCATTTTATACAAAAGGAGCTTTGATTTACTGAGTTGAACGCTTTAGATAAGTAGCAGAAAATTGTAAGAGGGTTTAAAGAATTCTCCAGCTATAATCATGGATCATTTTTTTCTACAACCGTATTGATTTTTTAAAACAAGAAACTTATTTTATAATTTTTGATGTTAATTTGGAAGCCACATGATTCTGACTTTTTCTCAAATTAGTTTTATGCCTTTCAATGCTAAAATGGAATGATTTTATGCATATAATCCTCACTGTAGAGGAACTATTTAAATGTGAGATTGAACAGTGATTATTCAACCACTATGTTCTCTATTTTTTTTTTTCATCTCAAAGAGCAATGTGACAAAACAACAGTTGTTCAGTTACATTCATAAAGAACCCCCTTTCCATCATTTTAGGTGCTCAATGGTGGGAATCCACATTACGCTAATGATCAACAAGACAACTTCTACACATACCAAAAGACGGTCCAAGTAGGAGGAGGAGGATTGTCTCCGCAGGACAATTTGGAGCCAACCATCACCTTTCTGAGGCCACATCACCAACATCGCCTTAAACATAGGGTATAAAATCATAAATTAGATCTATAAAAAGTATCAATAGCGTCAAGAGTTTAAGACTAATATCATGATATTTTATTTTCAGCTACGTGCTCCAGTTAGGAAGACTGTGATCTTCCAAAGCAGTCCACCATCAGCTCCGTCATATGAGGTCTACGGAGCAGAATCCAGCGATGTTCCAACTGCTACCAGATTCGATAAGAACGTCCGAGTGGGCGGTGGCACATTTTTCGATGATATATTTAATGTAAGAAAAAATAACTTACAAGTATTAGCAAATAAATCGTCTATAGCAAACATGTTTTGCGAAGAAAACGCGATAGACGCAGAAGACGAATAAACTCGAAACAATAGTTTATTTAAAGGAAAACAATGCATAGTGAAGGAAATAATCTAAGGACAAGAATGAAGATAAGACCTCTTAATACCTAAAGCAGATGCCACAAAGTATTCAATCATTGAAGATCATTTTATGTTTAATGCTCCTTCTTCAATGAAAGCACTTCATTACATTAGCTCCAAGAAAGCTGCGTTTTGAAATAAAACATTAATTTTAAGTATTTCCTTTTTCAGATTCCAATTTCATCACTGAGAGCTGTAAATGGTTTGCTCACTAACGGCGTGAACAGAGGTTTCGAATTCCATAAAACTGTTCGTACTTCTCAGTAGTTTAAAGCTTCATAAAAATCACCTTTAGATGCTGTGCACAATAATTATATAGTGTTTTGTATTGTAGTTAGATTTAAATGCACTGCATGTCTGCAACACATTATCGATGGTTAAGGACGTTATTTATATATTTATATATTTACTTGAGAAAATATATTATTATGTGTGAATTTTACATTAAAAATTAAATTTATTTTTATAAACCCTTCTTTTTATTTTATTTTATTGTTATTTTCTTTCTGGGATTCTTGGTTTAGGACAAGGTGCAGGATCGTTGCTTATTATCATGATTAAAAGCATAGCTTTTAGAGCATTTAATGTCGTATTAAATTTTATAAATTACATGCCAGTTGACTTCTCTTCATTCCATCTGTGACGGATAACTCTTTACCTCTTGCTTCCAAACAATCATTTATTTCGTCAAATCCAATTTCTATTTGGAAACTGCACATATTGTAAAACAGATATAAAAATGACACATTTTATTCATTTGGATTTGATTTAATAATAGCTCCAATCCGGAAACCAGGGCATTGAACCTCAGCCCGCTCCAGTGAACGAAGTGTCCCGACCATCGTCAGCAGGAGCTACCTTCAGCTCTAGAAATGGAGGGGAAGATGGAACTTTCCTCGGAGATATTTTAAACGTAAGTAATATACACGTAGGTGATAATATGTAATTATGTGATAACACGTACTGTAATCATATTTCAGCTCTAAAATTTACCAAAGCTACAAATCTTAATGCAAAGCTAACATTTCGAGTCTGTACGTACTACTTTAATGATACTTTTAAAGTTATATAAAAAAATATGTAGTGGTTTTATTTTTTGAATATTTATCATATGGCTGTCATACAATGTTATTTAGAGTAGGAAAGACCCATGGTAAAACGAAGAAAGGTAGTTTCTTATAAATTCCCGTAGACGAGTACTTCGTAATCAATTGATGTAAGTCACCGGAAATGTATGAAACTTAGGAACTTTATACAAGTCCTAGGAAATGTATAAAATTCCGAGCCAATTTAGGAAACGTGTAAAATTATTTGTCTTTAATACGTACATTTCCTATGAAATGTATGAATTTCCTAGGAATTGTATGCAATTCCTAAATGGTACTAGGAAATGAAAAAAAAATAATATTATACCGTAGTATCAGTGAATGAATGAAAAATAAAAAACAACAGTTAAACCGAGAATCAAAATGATTTTTTAAAAATAAAAGGTCACCGGCTATTAGTCAGAATTTAAATCATTATAAAAAGTCACATTATAAAAAGCGCATTATAAAAGGTCACAATATAAAAAACTGAAGAACTAATTTATGTTTTCAGGGTAAGCTGGAGTGGCACTGATAATAATTACACAACATTTTATTTTTGATGCAAAACATTTTAATGAACTACAACCCTTCTTTCGTTGGCACTTTTTGGAACCTTGTCTGATTCCAGTTGATTGTAGATTCGCAACTGAGTGTAGTGAAATTTCGGTACTAGGTACATCTTGCTTTCCAGGATACCTTTTGGACAAATATTGAACTGAGTTCTAGAATGTAATTGTTTTATGATTCCATTATTTGTACCAATTTGATAAAGCTCGTTATCAGCGTTATCAAAGACTATACCTACAATATTTCGGAAACTCTTAATAGACACAGAAGGAAATTTCTTGTCACTCATTTTTATCATTTTTTCTACCAGTTGTTGTAGGTTTTCCTTAGCAGTGTGACGATTATTTCTGCTACTAAATCTTTTGAACACAATTGGCACAACACTTCGTAACACTTCGTAACACAACACGAGCCATATCAGTAATCGGTTGGTTCTTCAACCAAAATAAACGACGGCGACGTGCACACGCAATGAATGTTTAAGCGACACTAACCGCCCCGCATCACTAGAGCAGATGACGCAATAGCAACACCCCTCCCCCGCTCCGCTTACCCTGCCATCACGAATTTAACGCATTTCCGATTGCTATTTAGAAAATATATAGAATTCCTAAGAAATCCTCATAATAAAATTTATTTCACACATTTCCTGGGCATTTTGGTCATTTAATACATTTGCTAGAATTTTTATATAATGGCGGATTACATACATTTCCGATAACATATGTAAGAAATAATTGAAATAAACTTATTTATGTATTAATTGTATATATTAAACTTGGCAGGGGGAAAATCCAAGGGTTTGTCAAGCTTCGGCCCATATGATTATATTCTTGTGTAAATCCTATAACTTCTCGTCATTTTTGTCTAAACAGATGTACTGGTCCCAAGCGACATCTACCTCATTTTACGAGTCTCATCGTGGCCACTTTGCATTTCTATTTCTGACCACTTTGCATTTCTATTTCTAACCACTTTGCATTTCTATTTCCACCATTTATACCGTTTTAAGCTCTAAAAATATTAAATGATTTTGGCGCAATCTAACGGCCGAGTCAAATACTAATTCGTGATATACCAACGCGCCGAGGCCAGGTGGTTTCTTCATAGGTCGATAGAGGGTACTAACGGTCGTCATTTAATTTTTTTTTTTTAATTATTAGATCGTACAGTACAACCCCAAAACTATGCTGGGTTATGTGCATTGGCCATAACTATCAATTGGTGAAAGATTTTTTTTTAACTGACGCAGCTTACTTGAGTTATCGTGCATAGTAACATCCACACATCCAGACAGCCGGACATTAATCTCTTTTTGGTTTAGATGGACTCTAGAACATGTAAAACGTCGATAAGTTTTTTTTAACGTTTTCATTTTATGTCCTAGGGTCCATCTAAACCACAAAACAAAATGGGTCTCTCTGTATGCATGTGAAACATCGATAAAAGTATTTTGTACGGTTTAATGTTGTTACATTGTTCGCACGATTATAAGACTTCGCCCCCCGCAGGGTGGGCCGAAGTAACAAAGAAGAGCTTACATTTCACTACCCCACCAATTTTACATTTGGTGATGTTTTTTATCAAATATAATATTATCAAAAAGCTAATTGTAACATTATTGTGTGTAGTCATTAATTAGGATCATTGGTCATTTCCATCGAATAGGCAGATCGATGAAGTAGCCCACTTTACCTATTTTGTTCATTCGTTTGCGTGTCGGTATAACACAATTTTGTATCAAATAATCATTGGAATTAAACGTGCACCACCGTAACTTGCCTTTGCACTTACCTATAAACCAGGCCAATGAAAACAAGTCATTTTCACTGGTCTGGATTGTTATTAAACATCTATTAACATTTTTTGTTAAACATATGGTATTTAAAAGCAAGTGGCCGTGACGATCTTCTCTTGTGGCATCATTCTTTCACTAATACACCTAGGCTAATTTGATGTTTTTCAAATTTCAGATTCCCATCTCCACACTTAGAGCAGTTAACGGTTTCCTATCCAATAACGTCGCTAAAGGCACGGTTTCGGTGGACAAGACCATCCGCAATTACAAGTGATTTCGCCGCGGCTGAAGCCACATTTAGTTGCCATTTTGTAAAATGAGATTTAATTCGGTTAAATTTAGTTTATATACTATAATTAAGTAAGTTGTTAAAAGTAAGAGTTTATAAATGGGATTAAATAATATCGAAATTTGAAAAGCCTATTTCTCGCCGCATTTTCCTTCGGTAGATAACATCAGAAAGATACTAACGAACATCATTAAAAGCTGCATCAAATGTTACCTGAAAAATAGAACCCATTTACTGCAATATGCGATGAACTAACTCAACTGCTTTTCCTCAAGTACGGTAAGCGTAGTAAGTGCTACATTTTTTTTCTTTTATACCCAAAGCGATAAATGTCTAACGACAATTATTTTACAGGCGGCCAGATTTATATAACTTTCCATGGCGGATACCCATCCCAGTACTGACCATGCCCGAAGCTGCTTAACTTAGATGATTTTACTGTAACCAGTGTTTCAACGCGGCTACATTCGTACAGGACATAGGATACTTCTATATGGATATAAAGTATAGCAACTATAGATGTAACAGTCAATCAAACAAATAATATTAAAACGGACGGCGATATCAGGCGACAGTGTGTAGCATTGTTAATTTTCCGTACATTCTACATTTATTAAAAATCTATTAGGTATTTTAACAAAAAAAATGCAAAACGTTTGTTAAATAGAATAATTCCAAAAATAAAGGGTATTTTTTTTAGAGGTATAGAAATTTGAAATGGAATAAAACTAAGATGATTTTTTTAAATTGACATGAAATTTACTTTATCGAAAGATAATCTTCTGGCATTATAATTTAAATTTGACTTCTGACATATGACCGCCACGACTGGCTCGGACGTAGTCTAATCTGGAGGTCCAATTTTCGATGACTTTTTCCAACATTTGTGGCCGTATATCGGCAAT
>JAOPUG010000021.1:12725318-12736539 GCA_027564375.1 Micropterix facetella | reverse complement strand
CACTGGAAATTTCTTTTGGAGTAATAAGTTTTATTTCTAGTTCATCTTGTAGTACCCGTTCATCCATGCTAATTTCAGGCGCATCATCCTCGTTCGGTTGAAATATTTGATCAAGATAATCTGCAAACCTTGCTGCTTTCTGAGCGCTACTTACAGCCCAACTGCCGTTTTCTAATTTAATAGGAGGGATTTGAATAATAGGCCTTTTTAAATTTTTTGTGACTCCACAAGGAATAGTCCGTTGAACGAAGTGTGACAAATGGTGGCAATATGATAGACTTCAGATTCTACGTATTTCGCTCAAAAGAAACGAATGGCCGCCTGTGGTACAATGTTTTATAATCGTATTACGATTTGTGGTAGCCCTAGGAATCATGACGTCGCTCGTTTCATTTTCAATTTTGTTTTAAGACAAGATACTGTCTTATACAGTGGTTACAGCTTATGGAATGCGACAATAACATTATTATTTTATTTATTTTTTATTTGCTGTGTTGGGGCTGTTTCAAGGTTTACTGAGCTTTGTATCACTGCAATCATTTCTGGTCTAGTGTCGTTAAGAACCGCAATAAACTTTTGGCGCTGGATCGTTTTACCTCTTCAGTTTTGGAGGTAGTAGTTACCCAAGTGAGTGTTTCTTTTACGTATTAGGCCGGTTTCGGTGCCAGACCGACCATCGGTGCACATGTCGGTTGCATACGTCAGCTTCTATGAAAATGCATGGAAACGTTACGGCGTTATACTGATGGTACGAAAACCGTCGGTCGAGCGCGTCAGTATTGCGTATGTCGGTCGACCGATGCGCTATAGGAATATATTACTGCATTCAGTGCCATACTTATCGGTGAACCTAGCGTACACGCGTGTGTACATAATTGCAATCGTCAAAAAACATCAGCAAAATGGCAAACATCGATATCGAGCGTGTAATCAACGAAGTTCAGCTTCGTGAACAGCTATGAAACCTTAGCCATATTATGATATACAAGCACCGTCTTTTTTTCAAACGCCTACGAAGATAATACTCGGCAATTAAACAATTTGTAAACGCATCCATTGTCACTGTATCAGTCCGTGCTGTTCTTCGGTTAGGAGCTACAAACCGACTACAAACACTGAAAGCTACAAACTGATGGCAATTTTCAGCAACAAAGATCCACATTCAGAGGCTGAAATTATGGGGTTTTCCTCAGGGTCCAGGACAACATATTTCAGAATGATTTCTACCCTGCCTTTTGTAAGGTATAGGCCTTTTTAGTCTCTTATCGACTGGACCAGCAGGGATGGCCCTAAAATCACCGGTGTGCGACTTACCGGTTCTCCTGAGCCCTCGAGCTGGTCCGCTGCTCCACGTGAATGTCCTCGAGGAGTTTCCGAATCTTATTCTTGCACTGCAGCAGCTCCGTCTCGCAGTTTGCAAGCTTGGATCTGAGGAGCGTCATCTCCGACTTCAGTGTCTTCTCCGCTTGTTTCAAAATTTCACTTTCATCCTCGATGTAAGTCAACGCTTGCACCTGGAGTAAATAAACATTGCAAACCTTCAGTAATATAAGCCATAAAGCTAAGCTGCCATTGACCATAGATATATTCAACAATCATTTTATTAATTTATAAATATAATGCCATAGTATTGGGTTGTTCGGAAAGTAATATGGTTTTTTTTTTAAGAAAATGAAAGACGATTTTCTCATAGTGAATAAATATTTTATTGAATTATGTATGAAATTAATGAAATATACACGAAAATGAGACAAAATAATAAGTTTGCATTACCAAAAAAAAAAAAGCCTAAAAGAATAGATCATCTAGATGCCAACCTACCTAGATCATGATGGTTTCCACATACGTATAGAACTCGTGTAGAAACATATAAGGACGCTTGTGTGGAAGCTAAATTTGGCTTTTAATAATAATTGAAATGCTTTTCAATTGAGCTATTTTGTTGCGAGAGGAAGGCTGTTATAAAGTTTAATACTATTGTTTTAACTACGATTTTTGAAGCTGCGTGAGGCGCAGCATTGGAAGCACTTCATTATGGCAGTAACGAGTTTCATGTAAGCGGTGATCCTCGCTTAACTGGCGGTTGGGCACATCTATGCTTTTGTATTGAAAAATAAAGCTGCTATTATTGTACAAGTAATGTGTGTGTGTTTTAGGGCATGGATTCATTGGACGTCATTGATGAAAAATAGATTATAAATAGTAAAGGTCCTAAAATCGACCCCTGAGGACCCCTGGGTAATTTTAATATGAGGAATTTAATTCATTTTACATGCTTAGTCTAATTTGTGCAATTCTAAGATACCTATAACTATAAAATCACACTAACACAACTGATTACCTCACCCACTAATGTCGGGTCGTAGGTATAATCACAAAATTGCAGTTTCTTACCTGCTCAGTGCTTATCCGAAGTTGGGTATCGGTCGATGTGATTTGCTGTTGTATTAGCTCAGCCTGTCGATCTTGTTCGCGTCCTTTTGTCTCCCAGTAGCCGATTTCCGCATCAAACTGAATAGAAATAATAAAATAAAAATTAATCAACGTGATACTGTCAATTTTGTACTGTAAATCAAACCCTAACTCGGTGTTGGTGACAGATTTAGTGTATGTCATCTGCCACGGGCGAACCCGTCCACCCCGGAGCGTTTCAACGAACTTTATTGCTATATCACCCCGAGGCGAAGCGCAGAGACTTGGGGACGTAAACAAATCTACGTACCAAGCTCCACCACTGCAGTTAAAGCCCGAGGGACAGGAAAGTACCACCCTGCGGGCAGCCTCACCCCCTTACTCCCAGATTTAGTCGAATTCCTCCGACCACCTGTCTGGTTGCAGGTTGGAGGTACCTTGCGCGATCCTCTACCTCAAGCGAGCAGCATTCCTGACTGGAATATTGCGGATACGGGGCGTCTATTATTCGGCAACTATCACCCAGGATCGGATAGCCCACAATATCGTTTCTAAGGACAGGCAGTTTGATATACCTACTTACCACCGCTTTCTTAAGAAACATACACTTCTAAACTTTTCCAGATATAGTTAGTGACAACACGGCCAGTTTGCCCGCCCCGTGCGCCAGCTGTCCAGATCAGCCCGAGTTTGGAATTGGTTGGTTCATGGGCAAGGGATTATAATCGGTATTACTTCGAAGAAAACGCGTATTATGATCCAAATCCCGTAAATACGGTCAGCCGTTCCCCATAGGGTACACGGCGCCGGCGTTATTAGCAGTTTACCGTACCCTATAGGGTCGGCACCATATCCCGGACACTGGCGAAAAAATGTATGAAGTAACGCGACTCTGAATACATACACATAATGTGTACATGTAAGCGCGGTGTGTATGTATTGTAGCAGGGTTGGCGCGACAACATACGCATATTAATCACGGTAGTTGACTAGATAAAAGTTTCCAGATACTAAGGTAATAGCATTTTAAACCGCTATTGGTATGAATGGTAATATACCTACACAAATAAATAAGCTTACCTAAGTAGGTATGTTAACTATTATTGGATCTTGAGGGGATCGGGAAAATCTTCTGTTTTTTATTTTACTGGTGTTTAAACACCCTTAAATGTTACGATAATTGACCATGGTAAATAATATATTTTACCGATCGGTGTTTTAGTTTTAGTCAGCATTAATTTAATTGTCTCCCGTGCACGTCGACACTCAAGGAAAAATGTACGCCAGAATTCCTCTCATAAAGTGGAGAGGTGAGAACGGCTGGTTTCGGCTCTATGCAGTAGTATTATGTATTCTCTGATGGCACTTGAGAGGTTAGAGGGTGCAGCAGCATGCAGTGAAGACACAAACCCCCGTCGCTCGCTATCACTGCATAAGCAGTGCCTATTGATCAACGCATGGGCCTAACGGGGTGGTGCAGCTTGGACCTAATGGCCACATATGTCAACTTGGTCGGCCCGTTTCATGGCTCAACTCCCATCCGGCGGCCTCCTCGAAAAGGTCTGAACCTGGTAAAGCCGAGTCCTGATCTGGGAGAGAGGACCTCGGGCGGCACCGGGTAATTGGTGCACTGGTCGGTTTGCTGGATTTTGCTCAATTGGCGAACAGCCGGGGGGTCTGGAAGCTTATGCGACCTATGGAAGCGATGATAGACGTTGACCTAATTTCGCCTATCCTTAGCACGATCCGTTGGCCACCCGATCCCGGATGGTAATGCCGGGCAAAGGGCGCCTTAGATCCGCAATATATTTGAGTTACGCATTGCTGCTCACATTAGGTTGTGGCCGACAAGCGACCCGATTCCGCGACCAGACAGGTGGTCGGAGGAATCCGACCAAATCTGGGAGCAAGGGCACGAGGGGGCCCACTGGGTATAAAAATTCCCAGTGCCTCGTGCTAAGGGTATGAACTCTTGCGGGCTAAGGTGGAGCTTGATACATAGATTTGTGCTCATGTATCAAGTCTCTGTGTTTCACCTCGGGGTGATATAGCGATAAACTTCGTTGAAACGCAGTTTCAAAGAAGCAGGTGACATCAATATATGTTCTTAGAACCTTGGTTCCTAACGGTTCCTAGTAGTTTAGTCTATAATGGCAGATTTGTCAAGTGGTCGGTTCAACTCGCGGGACAGCCCCTATCCGGGAGCCTCCTCGGATGAGGGACCAACCTGGTGAACCCGCTGTGCGGTGGATCTGGGAACGGAAACTCAGGCAGAACTAGACAGCTGATGCACGGGGCAGGCATACCGGCCGTGTAATCACCGACTGAGACCTGGAGGGGTTTGGAAGCATAATGCAACCTTATGTAGCGGGGGTAGGTAGGTAGATACCTCAAGCTATCTACCTAACCTTAGAAACAATACGTGGGCCACCCGATCTCGGGCGGTAGTGCCGAGCAAAGGGCGCCCCGTATCTGCGATAATTCCAGTTAGGAATTGCCGCTTTCTCAAGGTAGAAGATCTGGGAATTAGGGAGTGAGGCAGGCTGTCTCGCTATTTGGCGTTGATTTGTAACGGGCAGCGACCTAGTTGGATAGTGGATATGTGCCGTCCAAATTACTTGCGGTCATCTCAGGGCGATATAGCAATAAAGTTCGTTGAAACGCCTCGGGGTGACGGGTTTGCCCAAACCATTAATGGTCTTAAACTCAAAGTTTTCCTTAGAAACGACCCGATGCCCACCCGATCTTGGGTGACGTTTCGAGTAAAGGACGCCGCGGGTCCACAATATTTCCGAGTGATGGAAAGCCATGTTATTACGATAAGTAGAGGTTGCACAAGCGACTTCGAGCTTTGAACTAAACGGGCGGATGGAGAAATCCGTCTAAATTTGGTAGTTAGAGAGTGAGGCTTGCCCGCCGGGCAGTTTCGCTGCCCGGTGGCCTCGCTACTTATTAAGGCGTCGGTGTCTTAACGGGCTGTGGTGTAGTTGGACATGTGGATTTGTTTTCGTCAAAATTTCTTTACGCTCATCCCGAGGTGATATAGCATAAAAATTCATTGAAACGTCTTAGGGTGGCGGGTTCACCAGTAGTATTGATCTACAAACTTATCCTGATGAAATGTGAGTATATATACAAGAAGGAATAGTGTGTGATATGAATGAATGTGACCATTTTATGATTAGGTAGGCAGTGCTTTTATGCCTATATGCCATCCAGCCATTGCTAACAGATATAAGTGGGGATAAGCCAAAATAGCCCTAAAAGTAGGACTAAGTGCGGTTCAACATCACCAGGAGATGAAGTGCAACAACACGATTCTTTTGATTGTTTACCTTGGTCAGATCCGCCTGCTGACTAGTGAGTTTCTCCCGCTGATAGTTGACGAGGCTCACAAGCTCCTTGTACTGCTGATTGTATACGACTGCCTCCGAATTGGCCACATTATTGTTGGCGTGTTCAAATTTGTTGCCAGCGTCCGCAATCTGTACCGAGTGCTGACTGGGCGGTCCTGGTTTGGGGAAAGCCTGCGAATGATTGGTGGGTTTTCCGGCCGAAGGGGAAGTCGTCGGGGGAGGGGGAGACCGGTATGGAGGGGGTGGTTCTCTGCAAAAATAACAAAAAATCAATATTGAACATCATATACCTTTTTATAAGTAAAAGTACAAGAAATTATAGTAAGTACAAATAGAGCCGCCATGGGAATTCACTGACCAGAGTCGGGCCCATCATAATACTATTTTTTACACTTCTGGATCGTAAGCGGTGGACTCCGGACCAACGGGGTATGGCAGTACAACCATGAGCAATGTGGACCTAAAAAAGTTCCTCTTGCAAAGAGATTATGACAGTATGGCTCATGCTGTTGGCCTTTTATGCCAGAATGACTGGACAACAGATGGGGACTTTTGCATTCCTCCTCCGATACACTAGAAGACAATGTTGTATAACTGGACACCAGAGATGCTAAACTTTTATTTAAATGCCCTTCAGCATACACTTCCAAATCCCAGTAACATCGCTTATTGGAGCTATTCAGATGATAGTTCATGCCCTCTGTAGCAATACCCCTTGCACAGCTAGACATATTTCGGCTGGCTGCAAGGCGGCTTTAGATCAAGGACGGTATACTTACTGCCATGACAAAGTCCTTGCTGTTATTCGCGAGGTAATTAGCCTGTCAGTACCTCGTCGCAACGAGGGTTTGACAACACCCTCCAAACCACCAATGCAGTTTGTGCGGGATGGCTCTTTATGAGAGGGCAGTTTTAGATCTAGCCCAAAGTGGTGCTTGGACCTGAACAGAGTCGAGGGGTCGGCCGGTTTAACTAGGGACAACAGAGATTTTAAAATAGCTGTCACCAGCGCATCCAGATGGGACATATTTGGATTTGAGACTATACTCGGGCGAGCCCGTAATTCCGAGGCGTTTCAACGAACTTTATCATTATATCACCCCGAAGTAAAAATTACAGAATTTTTACATAACATATCCACTATCCAACTACGCCGCGGCCTGTTAGAAACCGAAACCTTAATAGCGAGAAATCGGGCAGCAAGCTGCCCGGCAGGTCAACCTCACACATTAACTACCAAATTTAGACGGATTTCTCCGCCCACCAGTTTGGTTTCTGGCTCGAAATCGCTTTCGCAAACTCTACCTGTCATGATAACACAGCATTCCGTCACTCGGAAATATTGCAGACCTGTGGCGTCCTTTACGTGGCGATAATCACCCGAGATTGGGTGACCATCGTGTCGTTTCTAAGGGTAGACGACGACAGAGAGCCTTAAGAAGCATTACGTAACTAGACTCCCCCGACTATTCGTCAGTTGAGCAAGGCTGGTAAACCGACCAATACATCAACCGTCCAGGGCCGAACGAGGTGTTACTCCAGGTCCAATCGCAAAGCAGGTTTCACCGGATTAGTCCCTCTTTTGGTGAAGCTGACGGATGGGAGCTGAGCCGTGAGTCTGGTCGATCAGGTATAACAAGATACCCATACGTCCCGAGCCGCATATACCCCATTAGGCACCATCCAGATGAGACAACGTTGTATTTAAGACTATACTCGGGCGAACTTGTTCGGGACGTCTAGTACAACAAATTAGTAGTATCTATGTTTGCCCTTTTACGAGGGTTTTATTCTGATATGTGATAATATAGGAATTCATGAATGTACCATTTACCAATCCTAACTCTTTCGATTCCTAATATAACTACATACTTTCCATTATTAATTAAAATTATTCTTATACCTATAAGGCGGCACATCTTTCCGAAGGTTCGGTTGCACTTGTTTAACATTTCCAGGTACTTTATTCTGCAGTATTCCTCTAACAATTCCAACTAAATGATTATTTTGTGTGTGTACTGGAGATCCTGTCACTTCTTTGCTTGGGGATAATGTTCCGTCTGTCGGATGAGGGGTAGTTGTGCTGAAATTTATAACAAATTAGAATGTGTTCAAATCGTTGTGACAGCTGTGGAAGCAGGCAGTAGATTATCAAGTATCGTATGAAGTTAGAGTTATTGTTTTCATAAAGAATATTAATATTCAAGCTTTTTTTCAATAAAAGCTTTTATTAATAAAAGCTTAAGTCATTCCCTTTTTGTATTTTGAATTTTTCTTGGAATCTATAGGCAAACAATTTGGAACTATATTGGTAAGACGTACCAAGTAAATGATTAAAATGTGATGAAGCCATATTTTTCATTCTTTACATTTTTTCATTTGTCACGCATTCATTTCAGAAGAATGGTATCACCGCCCAAGCAATAATAGGTGTTTGGTCTATTGTGCTCCGCTGGAGTTTTGCTTGCCTTAAGCATGATATCTCCGCACGAGCAATAATAGTCATTCGGTGTATTAATCTCCGCTGGAGTATCGTTAATAAATCATTCCGCTTAATGTAGCTGATAGCGGTGCCTTAATTGTGCAGATTTACTAAATTGGTCGATTTGCGAAAGTCATACGGGGGCGGAAAATCCTGTTATGAAATTTCTGACGCACAGGGTACTTTCAACTTTGCACAGTTAATAATTATTATAATTCATCAGGAAATTTCCATGGTATCATGAGAAAGCCCAGCACAGCGCGGATGCGATGATGACATACAAAATTCACAAAAGCAGCTGGCCAGCGGACATCTACTTTATTGTTACTTTTTTAATGACGTCACGCCGTTTAACCTGTTGACAGTTAAAGATGAAGAGGATCCGCCACCTGTACTACCTTTTTTGTAGTCATATGTGGCGTTTGAAGCAATGAAACCATTTTGAACTGGCTTAAAATTAGTGAGACTGTCAAAATATTATTTTATGCCACAGAAAAAATACAGTTTAATTACGGTCAGAAACAGCTAAAAAGCAAAGAATAAAGAACTTTAAAAAAACTTTTTGGTTTTAATCATTTTTATATTCAGTATGTATGTAGTTTCTATAATATGTAAGTATTTTGCTATGCTAAATTTATTTATTTATTCAATGTATTCAATGTATACACTACATAGTCTCATTATGTGTTTTTTTAAGGGGATTCCACCCCTTTCTCGCATTAATCTGGACAATGTACTGAGCGCACGGAGGCGCGCAGGCGTTCATCAGACTTATGTGTTATAAAAGAACGTTATACTCTGTGTTATAAAAGAACTACCCTCTTTATCGGGACGCTCTGCAGGTTCTGTTTTCCGGATTTTCGTTTTTACGCACTTTAAAAACAATAGATTAGAGGTTTTCCAGTACAATAGAACAATGATTATCCGAACCCCGATTATCGAAATGAGCGGTTATAACCGCTTACTAAATGATCGTTCCTATAATTATCAAAACAATCATTTAGTGTCGTTTTTCACTGTAATCCCTATAGAAATAATTTTACTGGTTTAATTTATAAATTTATTTGATTTACCTTTTTAAATGTATAAATGTTGATTTTCCACCTCATCACATATCTCACTAATAATATAAGGATGCTTTATTTTATTAACAATGAAAGATTTTGTTGGAAATGGTATTCGATCGATAATCCGAAAATATCGATACACCAAATCATACTCCTCAATTAGTATGGATAATCGGTGTTCTAATGTATTTCAAAATAGCAGCTTTCGGAAAGTAGTGAAAAATTCCTTCATGTACCAATTGATCACTTTACAGATTATAATATGCATCTGGTGACCCACCGTATTTTGAATATTCAGATATGGAATAAGACACAACAGACAAGCAAACGAACAATTAAAAATTAAAATACACAAGCGGGTTTGAATCAGCCCTACATTTTGAAAGAGTAGAGAAAACAACCCCCTGATAAGCTCTCGGTTAGAACAGATTGAAGTTTAATGTTGAGTATGTACTAGACAGTTCAGCAAAATTTTATGCATTACCCGATTGCAAAATTTCTTCTCGGATCTTTAAATCGATCCTGCGACTGCGAGTTGGTATCATTGCTGTTTCCCGACTGACTGCTGGACGATCGTACCGAATTACCAGGTGGGATCTTTACATTGTTCGAATTCGGGGGGCTTCCGGACTGAACATTCAACTTCTGCGTAGAGTCCGATCGCTGCAATATGAACTGGACATCGTTGGAGTATTCACCCCATTTCATAAGGATCTGAAAAGAAAGAATTAGGAATGCTATTATTCATCAAAAAAAAAAAAAAAAAAAACAGATAATTCAGAGCACTGAGACACACATAAAAATGAAATTCAATTCCTGCGTGTATATGAGGAACTACTTTCACAAAACCATCTTCTTTTTAACTACGAATTGGTGAAATTACTTTGAAATCGACGGTTCTGCTCCTTCTCCTTCGAATATTCTCGATTACAGATATTGAATTAAAACTCTGCTCGAGGTCTAATGTAATTAAATCATTCTAAAACCAATTATTATGATGAAGTACCCAAGTATTGCAACATAGTCTCATCATTGTGTTCGAAATTGCATAGAAATCAGGTTAATTTCCTTAATTTCTATAGAAATATTTCAAATTATCATTAAATCTTTCTTATGCAGCCAACAAAAATATTACGAATGAAAACGAATGGCTGAACAATGGTGGGAATTTCAATGTCTGCTTTGAGCATTCACGCTAAGAGTAGTATCTCTACTAACGATGTTAGCATGTAAATATTTTAAATTTAACAATGAAAAAACAACAAACAATTGGATGTATAAAATAATCGAGTGTCGACAAGATCCATCCTGTCAGCCCACGGTCTATTCCAGCAGCCCTACCAATAAAAATGTACTTTTAACCGGCTTAAAGTAGAATCATACCAGAGATTTGATGACTCTTTGCCTTTTAAAATAATACCGGATATTATTCAATATTACAGAATATTTTACCTTTAACGGATACTCGTGAGGCGCCAGAAGTCTTTCGTTATTCCTCCATCTCTCAATCAGAGTAAATCTTCCAACTTTTCCTGTCGCGTGAGCCAGAGCAAAAACCACGTCCTGTAAAAGGAGCTACTTTGTTGAATTTTCCTATTTCCTCAATAATGGAGAAAGCTGGAGATTGATTCGGCCTTTTGTTTGTTTGTTTGTATCTACTCTTTATTGTGAAACTTCACAATGGGCGGGTTTATTATCTTACGACAATCTCTTACAACAACCCTACTATGAAGTGTCTATATGTATGTGTGCAACAACCCTATATACAACCCTATATACAACAACCTATATACAACAACCTATATACAACCTATATACAACCTATATACAACAACCTATATACAACAACCTATATACAACCTATATACAACAACCTCTATACAACCTATATACAACAACCTATA
>JAOPUG010000021.1:12580247-12590509 GCA_027564375.1 Micropterix facetella | reverse complement strand
GCGGTCGAAGACAACAAAATCATGCCCACTAATTAATGAGTGCGGTATAGTACATAGGGCCTGATTTAATGTTGTCATGCGAGAAAAATTGCTGCGCAACCACCTCCCCTTATAAGAAAAGGGACGAGATTGCTATTAAACCAAACTCAAATACGTGCATTCATGATACACTATCACACCTAAACTGCTCCTGCAGTATTCTGGATGTTGTGAGAACACGAATAGATACTTGGGATTAATACTTGATAAAAACTTTAATATGGGAAAATCATATACTTATTTTGTGTGGTAAACTCAGATATTTTCTAAAACCCTTCTTTCACCTAAAATACGTATTACCGTACAATATTATGAAAATAATTTATTTTTCCTTGGTAAATCCTATAATAGGATATGGTATCCAGGTGTTGGAACTAACAATTCCCACTTATGTTAAAAAAGTAGAAAATATACAACTACGAATATTGAAACAAATAGCACCAAAAGACACGGAACTTTACTCGTCTATTAATGCCTTGCCCACTAGTTTTTTCGCATGGTATACGATTCTGATTGACAACAACGACAACGATTTACTATGAATACCTGCCGATCATTTACACCGAACTCGGCTACGTGAAAGGGAGTACTTGCAATATAGTATGAAAAAAAATATTACGGCGATAGAACACTTCAATGCAACGTTCCAAAATTAATAAATCACTTTTCATTAAAATTAGATAACTCGATTAGCAAAACCTTATTTAAGAAAACGTTGAAACTTAAACTATTGAGCAACTTGAATAATGACTAAGGCTAAGTAAAACAATATGTAATATAAACATGTGGAATAAAATAAAAATAATAAGAAGCTATTAGGTTAAATTAGGATTAGTATAAATACGTACAATGCAATACTGCTATGTAGGTAAATATGTAAGTACTACATTAATTATAATCAAGCGGTAATAAATATACAAAATATTGCTAGTTACCCATTGAAAAGGCACTAGCCTTAGTAGAGAACTGTAATATATAGTTGTATTTTTTAAAAATAAATAAAGAAAAAATCTCTATTTTAAGAAGTACTGTAACATTAGACATAAGTTTTATATTGTTTTGGAAACTCTAGGATCCTACGAATTATCGGGCTTATCCTACGACCGATACCTTTCTTTCTGTGAGGACGTAGAGTAAGCATAGTGGGCCGACTAAACACACGATTATTGGAAAAAGTCCCAATTATTGTTCACTTAAATTCTAATAATAGTTCGGAAGAGCATAACAGAATACATATACAAACACTACGAAGATAATCTATTTAAGCATTGTGCCATTGTACCAGCTAATTACTAACATATTATTTATGTATCGCGTCATTAGGCAATTTATATAGGCCTCATAATATGGTAACAATATAGCATTAGGCAATAATTCGATAATATGGCGTAAGTCAATTTTTAATAATAGTAATTTTATCATAATCTATTGAGCACAAAATCTATAAAATGAATAGTGGTTATTCCTCCTTCAATTTAGAAAACTCTACGGTCTCTTTCCCGTTTTCAACAAGATTCTAGTATGCTTCCAAAGCTTCCAAAAAATCTACTAATTAGTTGGATTATGTATGATACAAGTTTTATTATTTGAGTCAACAAATAAATAAAACCCAGTTCCTCGATATTAGGTTCAATCTATAGTAATCAATCTAACTGATAAGTAACAGTAGTGTAAAAGCAGCATTCTCAACCGATTTGTTAAAATTTGATTCCTGGAAGTGACTTTTACCTCACTGAAAATGAGATGTAGCATCACGCGGTCACCACTCCGAGAAACACCCTTCCTCGTATTAACGCTGTTCATTTGCGGTAACGGCATTGATTACCCTATATAATCAATGGTAACGGTGAGAATCGGTGTTTCAATGTGGCTACGGGCGTTACAAAATATTTAATTTACAAAAAGTTTAGATTAAAGATATCAATGAGTCAATGCTTCGAACTTAAACCAGTTTAACATATGAAAATTTAGAAAACACTTCAGACTTTAAATTTCAGACCTCAATTCCAAATCGGCCGGAAGTGACGGGATGTCATCTGAAGCAATGAAAGATTTCCGAGTATACTTGGTAGCACCAATTACTCATATAGCCAATCTATCTTTTAAAGTGATATTTATTTCATCCAGATCATTTCGAACTAGCTGTGATAAAACCAATCTTCAAAAGCGAAAATAGAAACGACTTCAACAACTATCGCCTAATTTCTATTTATTCACCTTGTAAACATTATAGAAAACTCGATTAACTCTCAACTAACGACCTTTTTAGAAACAAACTTCATCCGTTTACCCAACTAGTTTGGTTTTAAAATTTTAGAAATAACAAGTTGTATGACAAACGTACTTGACAAAGCCTAGAGGTGCATGACTAGTTTTCTGGATCTAGCAAACACTTTTGACACTGTTCCACACAGTATTCTCCTATCGAAACAACAGCACAGCAAATAGAATACAAAGTATTCAGTTGAAACTATTCGAGTCTGGCTGAACCAACCGATCGCAAACAGTTAATCCATTGGAATATTATAGAATCCCAACGCCTATATCTTATGGAGTACCTCAAGGTGTATGCTTGGCTCTCTCCTTTTCATCCTTTTCAGTTATCTATATTAATGACCTTTGCAGATAGTCAATTGATGGTAGGTTCATTTGCTTTGTTGATGATACTGCCCTACTTTTTACCGGCAATTCATGGGTGTGAATATTGGAAAACACGAAAGATGAGCTAAGTAATGGGAAATTGTGGCTGGATCAAAATCTACTATCCCTAATCGCAAGCAAAACAGCGATCGGACAACCCGCCCACAAATATGTCGTTCAGTTGCATTCCTGTGGTAATTAAAAAGGAGAATGTACCTGGCCAATAGTTGACCATGTCAAGTCTGGATCAACATTTACTTTGGTCAAAACAAATAGACATATTAGCAAACAGAACGCGTCAGTTGATCTATATCTTCAAGGAACTTCACAGTGAGATGGACCCTTCTACACTAAAAACTATTTATTGTTGCCTTTCTCAGTAAGTATTGAGCTATGGAATATTAGCATGGGGCGGTTCTACTCCAACAATACTAGATCTAATAGTAATAAAGTTCAAACCTTTCCGATATTCCTCAAATGACATATTTTCGTGTAAATCAATTATATATTAAACAACCCATAATCATATATTTTGTAAGAAAACAGTTTCAGCCATTAACGCAGAAGCAGAAAGTTACCATAGCTTCTATCAACTGTAACATACTCAGTACTTAACATGTAATCAAAGCGAAGTCCAAACCACTACCTATTTCAGGCTCCAAAAATGCCTACCTTTTAATATAAAATCCAATGAAAATTAAAATGTCTTCGAGAAATTACTAATGCACTGGATCTTTGAAAATGGCAGGGAAAATGCTAATAAAAACTCAGGATTTTTCGAACGTCCCCGGAAATAGGGAATAATGAGGATTTGTATTTTCGCGTTAAAGTTGCATTATTACTGTAAGTAGTAATTATATTAGAGACTTGAAATTTGGCATGTAAGTATATGGTTATAATCATTAACTATTTTCAGGATTTCTCGTAATTTCCCCAGAATAGGTAATAAAGAGGATTTAAGTTTTCGGTTTAAATTTGCCTATTTCCGTAACAATACTCCAATAACGTAAGAGATAATAAACAACCCACTTCAGACAACGTTGTTAGCTTTTTTGGAAATCTCAAAATCGGATAATTTTGCTTAGACGCTGCTGTACTCCGAAGTCCCTTCTAACGTTGTCTGAAAAAACAAAGAAAATCTACTAGGAAAAAGAAGAAAATTGTAAAGGGCTGGCCAGGAGTAAAAAAAGAGCACGCTCTCGGTAAGGTATACACGATTCATCCAAACAACACCGAGTGCTACCACCTATGACTGCTGCTCCATAAGGTTAGAAGGTCGACATCCTTTGAGAACTTGAAGACCGTGCATGCTATCCTCCATCCGATACTTCAGTATGTGTGCAAGGCCCTTGGATTGCTGGAAGACGACAAGCATTGGGACACTACTTTATAGGAAGTTGCATTGTGCGATTCTACTTTGAATCTACGAGAGCTATTTAATTAGTTTGTTGTCAACTCTCTGATCCTTTAAGACTTTGGAAAAAACACAAAGACCGTCTCTCGAATGACATCAAACGGCAACTGGAGAGAGAGTTGCAATATAGTGCGCAACTGTTGATTGACGAGGTGTACAATAGATGCTTGATATTGATCGAGGATATAGTCTTAGCTCAAGCAGGAAAAAACTTGGCACAATACGGATTGCCGCAGCAAAAAGATCTGCATCCATCAATTATGATCCTTGCACCCTGGGAGAGATGGTATCTTATAATAAGGAGTTACTGACGAATGAACATCTTTACGTTAATCAGCAGATCCTTGACAATATTGAGAAAGGAATTTAGCAAATATTTTTTCTATATGCTCCTGGTGGCACTGGAAATCCTTCCTTATCAATTTGCTATTGACGAAAGTAATTAGTAATCGTGGCATATCCTTGGCTGTCGCATCGTCAGCATCACCATTGGAGGGAGGCAAGACAGTTCATGCTGCCTTTAGCTGGCGTTAAATCTCATCCATGTCGAAACTCCACTCTGCAACATTTCAAAGCAGAGTAATGCGGCTCAAGTGCTGCGCGATGGTAAATTTATCGTTTGCGACGAAAGCACAATGGCGCTTGAAGGGGGTTTCAACAGAACTCTAAAAGATATCAGAGAAAAGGATGACATGATGAGTTGGATTCACCGTGTTGTTAGCTGGAGACTTCGGACAGACTCTGCCGGCAGTGCCGAGGGGAACTCGAGCTTACGAAGTTAAGGCTTGCATTAAGGCGTCAAATCTTTGGCCCTTAATAAAAAAACTCCACCTTAATAAAAACATGCTGGTGCATTTGACAGGCGATGATTGCGCTGAACAATTCTCCGATCTTCTCCTAAAAATAGTTAGACCTGACATGACTTATCCAACAGTACTAATAAACTGTTTTTTTTTCAGATTTTATTGTTTTTATACTAACCATGTCCATGAAGAAAATGGTTAATATAATTATAGTGTAGGCTATTTGTGCCTCATAATGAAGATATTTTATAAAGATAAAATTATATGCAAATTTAGTTATTTATTTATAAACACATACATCCCCCGTTGAAACGTTGGCGAAATGCTTCGATTATTAAATGAAAGGGTAGTTGTAATGATGATACTGAAAAATTACAAACTGGTAGAAAAATAACATAAATAATGGAGACTTGATGATATTCAATGGCAGATTGGGTTTTTCACATTAGAATCAAATATGACAATTTCAGCAATACAGATGTTATACAGAGAAAAATTAAAAAAACATAATTTGTCTGTCTGGCTCATCCGTATTTTATGAACGCGTTGTCCGATCTCGTAAATTCTTTCGCCTGTCTGTTTTATTCATCAATTGGAAGAGCTGATTAGATTTGAGAGGGAAATTTTATATGTTTTATATGTTTCATATGTTCAATAAAATTTCTCGAGTTTCATTCAACCGAGCGCACTTTGGCGCGATCGTCTATCCCCTTCTGCTAACATGCCGCCCTGGTATCCGACGGCCGGTCAGTCACCGGTCGGATTCGAGGCGGATCGCACGGGTGCCGTTCACTTCGTTCAGCTCTTCTTTCAGGGTCTTTGTCGCGTATGTGTTCCTGATACCAATTGGCACCGCAGACTTTCCGAGGTGAGCATAATATAAATATTTATTATTTCGTTTGCGGATACGTTGGCAACGTCTTGATGCCGGCAATTTGTGAAAAAATGTATGATTCCAGTTCATTTAATTAAATAAACACGCGGTTATAATTGCTAAATTATTTTCGCACGCCCACTCAATTATGCTGAAACATTTAAATGAGAAAATTAAAATTATGTGACGCAAAACTATACATTATGAGTTTTGAAAAACGCATAAAATAGAGTTTTTTTTATCAATCAACAAAATTATATTTTACAAAGTGCCTGTGAACTAACCAATAACTTACAACATATAAAATTGTTACAATTTAGAGTTTACAGAACAGGATTAAGAATACAGTTAATAATAACAATACTAATGATAACAGCAAAGCAACTTGATGAATGGAAAGACGAGGAGCTCCATAGATGGTTCTACAAAGTGCTAAATATCCCTTAAATCCACCAAGGAGACTTAGTCCGCTGGCTACGTTTCGGGGATCTCTTTGCTGAGATCGAGGATTTCATATATGCGCTACGGGATCAGATTATCAAGATGAATAATTATAGGAGATTTATAACTAAAGATAATAAGATCGACAATAGTCGGGCCTGTTATCTGCCCAGTGAAAGTATCCGACATAGTTCATAATCTCCGGTTGTACTGCGTTTAGCAATACTGAGTATTTCCACAGACATAACCTAAGACTTAGAATTATCCTTCAAAAGTTCGTCTTTAAATATGGGTTTGTTGACGCCGTAGCTCCACAAGTATCATCTAGTTGGATTTAAGATTCATGCTACGGGGGAATCTGCCACCCCGAGGCGTTTCAACAGTCTATCGTTATATCGCCCCAAAATGAACGCAGAAAATTTTGATAAAAACAATCCACGTATCCAACTACTCCAACTGCCCCCGGGAGTCCTACTCCTTAGTACGAGGCACTGGGAATTTTCAAACCCAGTGGGACATCCTCATGCCCTCGTCCCAAATTTAGACGGCACCATAAGTACGCACCGAAAGTTGTTTTAGAAAACAACAGTGCTAGATCCTATTGGGAACGGCCAATAATAACCGATAGAACTATTGTGGCAAATAGGCCAATATAGTAATTAATGGTCGATAAAATATGCGCCTGACTTATTTGATCGACATAATTATACCACATAATGACAAACTCGACAAGGCCGAGAAAGATAACATTATTCGACATAGCAACAACAGACTGACAACCAAAAATCTAATCCGCGAATTCTTATATTATAAATCTGCTTGTCTCTAGATCTTTACCTCCTCGAGTTTTTATTCATAGACACCTCCGCCAACATATCGTAGAATCCGATTAACCGTGTATTAAACGATGTACCAAAAGATGTGTGAATTGACCGTTAAGTTATTTTAAAAAAAATTTGGTAATCTTTATTTTGGAATTCGACCGTTACAATAAATTATAATAACAGGAAAAGTATCGATATACATCGGCAACTTTGGCCTGTCCCTTGATTGGTAATCCCTGACTTAACCAAAATGACTTAAAAAATCTATTCCAATAAGTTTCTCTCGTCACCATGATTCCAAAAATACTCATATACGCTATGCTTGCTCTACCTATTGGTCAGATCCTCCTCGAGGCCAAGTAAACTAGGATACACTCGCAGCAGCACTAAAATGGCTTAAAATCTATTTCAACATTTATTTCACGTCACCACGATTTTAAAAATACTCATATACGCTATGATTGCTCTACTTATTGGTCAGATCCTCCTCCAGGCCAAATAAACCAGGATACAGCCACAGCAGCACCCAAATTGCTTAAAACCTATTCCAGCAAGTTTCTCTCATCGCTACAATTCTAAAAATACCCATATACGCTATGCTTGCTCTGCATACTGGCCAGATTCTCCCTTAGGCCTAGTAAACAAGGATGCACCTGCAGCAGGATCTGCGGGACTCGGATCGAATTTGCTGCCACCTGGTGGTGCTTAGGGTCACCCAGAGACGCTGCATACCAAATTAGGTGAAGATCAGTCCACAAGAAGTCTACGGACATACAAACAAACAAACGCACAGCACGCATCAGACTATATGGCTCGTCCTACGTTTTGGCCTGTCCGTAGGACGTGCCAAAAGTCACCAAACTTGTAAAAAATTAAATATAAAAAAAAACTATTAACATTCAGATTGATGCATATAATCACCGCTTGAAAAAATGATTTCAAGTCCCAAACATCCTGTATTTTTAATATCGTAATCGCTGGCGGATTAACGTATGAGCGTTACAAGCACGTTCTTGGGGCCTCCAGGGGCCAGGTACCTCCTCTCTGCTGGCGTTTATTTGCGCGAACAATTTAGTTCTTTGAATTAACCCAATCCGCGATCGATATCGACAAGCAAAGTAAAAATATTGTATATATTTATGGGTTACAATGGTCTTAAACATGCGTCATAAATAACAGCACGGTATGCATTCAACTACACAAACTAATAAATTGCCATAGTACGTATGCCAATTTGTTCACTCTTTATCAAATTATTTGGTGGAAATGAGAAACCAGATTGAAAAATTTGAAAGTGACGCAAGAAATTTTTCTCCCAACGGAGAATATAAACAAACTAGTAGACGAATTAGGAAGAAACAAGTAAATGATGGAAATGCAGTAGATGACTTGAGTCCAAGAGACGAACTCCGCATCAATGTAATAATTGATACACTCAATGCTCAAATGCAAAGAAAAGGTGAGTAATACAACAAAGTTTCACAAAAGTTTTCATTTCTTGAGGATCTAAATGAACCAAGTACAGATATGAAAAAGATATCGAATCGCTTTTAAAAGCTTACTCGGAAGACTTCGATAACTTGTAACTTCCTTCGGGAATTGAATAATTTTCATAAATATGTCCAAATTAAATTCGAATCTGCAGAAAAAAGATCACCCATTCCGATCTGTATGAAATAATTATTCAGGATAAAGTAACGTGCGTTTTCCCAAACATAGAAGTGGCATTTAGAATATTTCACAGCATAATGATTACGAACTGCCCTGCTGAACGATCCTTCTCGCAACTGAAAGGACTAAAAAATCCGCAAGAACAAAAATTGCGAAGACAAGCTTAATTCTTTAGCGTTAATGTGTATCGAGGCAGACATACTTCGTCAGATAAATTTTGAAGATGTAATCTCGGAGTTTGCTCTAAATAAGGCAAGAAAAAAATGTTTTAAGTGATAAATTACCTACTGGTAACGAAACCTAATATAAATGTTTGAATCTATTTTGAAGAACTTTTTTTTTCAGTTTCAACCTTACAAATTTAAGCAATGGAGGGCCTACACAGCCTCTATACTTAGGGCCTCCGAAACTCTTAATCCGACACAGATCGTAATGCCTAATCGAATGTGGGGACTGAATGACTCGACTAAGTGTAGGAACCCCTACCAATTAGTTTTATGGATAAATAAATAAATAAAATAAATAATAATTTTGTTTATATTCTCCAGGTAGATGATGATACTGAGGAAGTTATTGATAACCATGCCGCGGAAGAAGATCATTTAGCTCGGGTAGCGGCCGAACAAGATGATGAAATGGAGACATCCAACAGTTAGTATTTATTATTTCTTTTTTATTTTATCTCGGCAAGAATAGATTAGTCAAAATATCATAGTTCACCATTGTGGATCTGAAAAAGCTCCTTCTGCGAGAAGACAGAACTGTGACTTCTGTCTCTATCATCATTCGCATTGGGAGAAAACCATAGACATTGGCCGCAAGAGGATGGTTAATGTTTATTCCTCGGTTTTGTGTAATCACATTGGTCTAATACGGTTTACCAACAGTACCTAAGAATGATCGTGAAGTATAAAGGCTGTTGGTTGAGCCATCTGAGAAGTTGCTGAGCTGTGTTACTTATCCATCTGATTGTCGGATTCAGAATGTGTACTCTTTGCACTGGTCGTTTCTAAGGGTCGACACCTACCCCCGTGTCTTAGAGAATATACATTCCCAGACCCCTCTGGGTCTCAGTCGATTGACAACATCAGTTTTTCTGTGCTAGAGGACTATGTGGCAAAGACCCTTAATGCGCCAGGGGGGCAACATATAAATTTCACCTATTTCACCGGCTAGGAAGGTCTTCGACAGGGTTGATAACGATGCTCTCTTGTGTCAATTATCCTCTTTCGGTTTTTCAACAAAGCTCTTTTTATTTTTTATTGACTATCTTAGAAATCGTCAGAAGTATGTTCAGTATAATATAATGGTTTTGTTTCATTTACTTTTCAATATCCTCGTTGAAAGTATCCGCAGTAGTGTAACGCATCATGCCTACTGTTTGCTGATGATCTGAAATTATTTCTCTGAACTAGTAGCGTCCAAACCTGTGAAGTGCTGCAGCGCGGTATAGATGGTGCCTATAGCTGGAGTGACTCTCATATTTTAAATTTCAATATGTATATCCTAACTAATGACTACAACATCTCCAAACTACTTAAGTACTGGCAGAGAGT
>JAOPUG010000021.1:12452033-12462423 GCA_027564375.1 Micropterix facetella | reverse complement strand
TTTTTATGTTTTAATTAGCTTACTTACTGAGTCGGTTATTATATACTTGAAAACTCTAGATGTAATATATTCAAAGGTGAATTGGATTCGTCTGTAAAGCTTTTGAATATCATTTGACAAAATAAATAAATAAATAAATAAATTTAGACCTATATCTAACTATTCCTATAACATTAAAATGTATAGTTGCAACATTGGTAATTTGTAAGGCATGTCGCTTTTCCCCGCATTACGCATTGCACATTCCTCATATAGGCAATTTCCCACATTTTACAAAAACTATTTTTTTTCTTTTTACCACGTTTTTATTAACTCGCTTTCTTGTTTGTCTGTTTGCCTATATGTCTGTTCGGTATAAATTTTGCAATCGATTTTAAACTTTCCTATATCCGATCATGCCACATTTTGCACACGCCTTTGGTTCTGAAGACAATACAATAAAGTATATTCGATATTACGGTAGATCCAATATGTCGGCTAACACAAAATAGCATGACATGGGTATCAGATGTAAGGGTATGTCAAATAGAATACAACAAGTCATGTGACGTCATTCTAAATCCAATATATCGGCCACCACAAAATGGCGGATTACTTTTTACTTTACAACCCCTCGACATGGGTAACAAATGAAAGGGTATGTTGGCAAGTAGCATACAATAACCCACGTGACGTCATGCTAAATCCAATATGGCGGCTGGTTTTAAAAACGTGGTTTATTAAAAAAACATTTTTAGATGACATGTTATTATAAGTTCTTTTTATAGGGTTGCAAAAAAAATAGTAAATTCAAAATATTTTAAATCTTTTATTATGTAAATAAATTGTACAATTTTAATAATAATTATTTCCATTTAGAAAATAAAATACAAAAGGCGAGCTTATTGCCAAATGGCAATATCTTGCAACTAATCAAAACCTAAACCTAATTTTCTGGGGAGTTAATAACATAAATAAAAGAAAAACATATATTGCTTTAAATTAAAATACTTTTTGTACCATAAATTCAGATGGCTGTTTGCCAAAGAAAGACGACATGAGAGGTAATGGCGGCCGAGAGCGCAGGAAAAAATGTCTTTTGAGTTTTTAGGGGGTCAGAAGACGGGCCGAGAGAAAAAAACAAAGATTTAGAGCGGCAATGGCGTAGACTTTTCATAATATGATTTAATTATTTGTGCATTACTTCTAGGATTGTACGGGTGAATACTATTTCGAATTTCGTATTAAAATTTCGTTTGCTTGAAATTTCATGGCGAAATATTACATGTGCGTCTATTCTTAAACTTGTTGCAGAAAAGTTCTCTGGGAAACTATATTTAAGCCTTAATTGGTCTCAGCTTATTTGATTATAACTGCAACCTATTCACAGCTTGATCCGCCGATATTTACCTCTAATTGGCAAATTTAGTTCGTTTACGGCATCGGATATTGGCATGTAACACTCTCGCGATTATGGCGGTTTTGGCAAGGAAATAGGAAGTGGCCAAAAAATGACATTGCACAAAACTGGCTGTTTCATTGTGTACCTATATCGACTTTTCGCAAGGTATAATGAATCGTTTTCCCTGTTTGGCGAATTCCTTCCCCGGGGAAAGAAAGTGACATTTAGATTTAATTTGTGACAGTTAATTTTCATAGTTTTCCGTTTTCCTAAAAGGCGAGTGGCCCTAAAAATCGGAGTTGTAGTTTTTTCTAAATTTTCATAATTTTCATCAGGATTCGTAAATTGATTTATAACATTTGTAAATTCCTAAAATTTTATACCATTTTTTTATTACGCGATGTGTTGTTTTGGCGCTTCCAAATGACTCCCCTTCCAAATAACACTGTTGCAAATAATTAGGGGCTTAATAGGGCCGAGCAGCTCGGGCCATAATGGCCAACTCTGTGTTATCACAGTCGGCCACAGCAGCCATCCGGCAGCCTCCCCAAAGAGGTACTAACCATGTGAACCCGCTATGCGGCGGATCTGGAGGAACAACTCGGGCGGCCCTGGGCGGTTGATGTATTTGTTGGTTTAGCTAACGGCTCCGTGTAGTTAGGGCTTTAAAGGCCGCTGTTATTTGGTCTGCATCAATGAGGAACGAACCTGGTGGACCCGCTTGCGGTGAATCTGAGGACGGAACCTCGGGCGGATCTGGACGGCTGACGCACGGGGCAGGCAAACCGGTCATGTTGTCAATCGACTGAGACCCGGAGGGGTCTGGGAACGTATGCTCCCAACTACGCGTGGGTAGGTGTCGACCTATCGTCACATATCCTTAGAAACGACCCGATGACCACCCGATCTCGAGTGACATTCCTAGTAAATGACGCCACGGGTCCGCAATATTTCCAAGTTACGGAATGCCGCGCTATTACTGTAGGTAGAGATTGCGCAAGCGAGCTGGAGCCCGGAATCAAACGGGTGGATGGATCAATCTGTCTCAATTTGGTAGCGAAGGCACGAGGGCCCCACTGTATTTGAAAATTCTCTGACCTCGTGGTAAGAACGAGTCGGACTCTCGCGAGCCTTGGGGACGTTGGATTGTGGATATGTATTGTCCAAATTCCTTACGCTCATCTCTGGGCTTTATAACGATCAAGTTCGTCGAAACGCCTAGGGTGATAGGTTTGCCCAAGTAATGGTCTTAAATCCAAAATTGGACGGTTTACCGCACTCGTCGGCTTTATATGTACACGGTGAAAACTTCGGATGGATGGTTGTCCGATGTCGGTCTGCCGACCTTTGCTCAACAACGAATAGCCGGGGGAGTTTGGAAGCGTAATGCGACCTTACAAAGCGGGGTTAGTTAGATACCTTATGCTATCTATCCTTAGAAACGATACGTTGGCCACCCGATCTCGGGTGGCAAACTGAGTAAGGGGCATGAAGAATTGCCGTGTGCATAGGGTAGAAAAACGCGCAAGCTACTTCGAACCTGCTACGAGACGGGAGGTCCGAGAAATCTGACTACAACAGAGAGTGAGGGCGCGAGGATACCCCACTGGGCTTGACAATTTCCAGTGCCTTGCGGTGAGGACTCTAACGGGCGTAGTTGGATTGTGGATATGTACCTATTGTCTAAAATCCGTAGGTTGCATCTCGGGGCGATATAACGATAAAGGTCGTTGAAACGCCTCGAGGTGACGGGTTCGCCCGAGTATAGTTTTAAATCCAAAGTTGGTCGGTTTATCGGCCTTGCTCAATTGACGAATAGCCGGGGGAGTTCTGGAAGCGTAATTCGACCTATGGAAGCAGGGTTAGATGTTGACCTAATAACATCTATCCTTAGAAACGATCCTGTGGCCACCTAATCTCGGGTGAAAGTCGAGTAAAGGACGCCGCGACCAGCTACCAGACAGAAAGGTATGAGAAATCTGATCATATCTGATTATGAGGGCGCGAGGGGCCCACTATGCTTGAAAATTCCCAGTGCCTCGCGGTGAGGAGCAGGACTCTCACGAGCAATGGCATATTGTCTCATATTTGTCTGGGCACCACAGTATAATCTGTTTTCCTAACGACAGCATAATAAAAGATGATTACTAGGAGAATTGAATCCCGTCCACACATTTCCGCTACTATAAGCGGAAAGACATTTGACGCAAATGGGAAAGTCGTAAGAAAACTGTTTTTCCGCCAAAGTCAAAGGAGACCACAGCAGCCGCAAAACGACGCGGCGTCCGCGCCCCTCGGCGGCAACCAGGGAGTTAATTCTCCTCACTCCCAAATGAGAAATTTCATCATAAACTCAATTTATGAACCGGCAAACGGGGAATTCGCAACCGGTTTTCGAAGCTTTCGTTTAAATTTCCAGTAAAGGCGTGGAGGTTACGGGGGAGGAATATATGTAGAATTTCTGTGGCACAATGTTCCCTATATCTGATGTTTCAGAATATGCGCAAATCATTGTTAAAAGTAAAGAAACACAGACTTTTTTATATTATTATATAAAGGCGGCGTTACACTCGATAATATCGAGAAGCCATATATAACATGTGTTCATTTCTTACGATAATAATTCATTTAACCCAGAGGTACCAAACCGCTAGCGATATGCGGGGTGCGTGAGGCAGCCGCGCCGCTCAATATATCAATTATATAAACGTGTTTATATTAGTAAAAGCGTATGGAACTTCGTTCCTGACAGGGGTCCCCCGACCGCACACGTTTTTTTGTTTTCCGTAGACCTCTGCCTGCGCTATATTGATTTTAAAACTTGTTAACTTCAAACGTATTTTTGACAGCTGACACAGTGCTAGTGCACAATAGATGATGCCATGTATATACAATTTTGATTCATATCTTTATTGAAATGCACGGAAATTATGCACGGCGCATATTCATTTCTAATCCACTGCGACCTAGAATTACGGAGCATTTAAGAAAGCCACACATAACTGAACAAGTAGCACTATCTCCCTTGCTCATTCATGCGATCCATCTATCCAACTCGCTTGAACAGACACCCGTTGAAGCTCGCTGCGTATTTCATATTTCGCCCGCACCTTCCCTCATTAGTCGTGTGCGTTGGCCAATTACCTCTATGGACTATCGCCACCTCTATGGGCCCATTTGTTAGTGATCCTATTATCTATAATAGGAAAGAGGTCCGAGAGAGGCAGGCGGCAATCGGCAGCGAAAACAAAGTTCTGACCGCGTTCGCAAGCTCGTCTACCATCTCGTTATCCCTTATCCTCGTGTGATCCAGGAGAAAATCACACGGAAATCGTCCGTCTCTAGTCTACGATATCTCTACGGAATTTAGTTATTAATGTGGGATGGCTTGTTGTTGAAAGATCCAAGTTTTTGAATGAGACTTAGCGAGTCTGTGAAAATTATAGTCAGCCGTGTATTTGAACATGCACTGGGCGGCCGTAGAAGAGTATGGTGGTCGCTGTTCATGTGAAAGACTGCGGCGCCCTCGTCTGTTTTAGAGCTGTCTGTGAATATATAATTTCAGCCCGGCCAGTTCCTATCAATCAGTTCATTGAAAAGGAGACCATTGTCAGACTGGCATTCGCCGGGTCTCTTTTTCGACAGAACGGATTGGTCGAATATTTAAGGTACAGCAAGCTTGTCCTTTAGTGACATGCAGAAGTTGAGAGGGATTATGTAGCGGTGTATGATGTCGGACTGATGGCTCTTGTATAAGAGGGGGACTTTGGCAGCTGGAGTGGAAGGTACACCCAATAGCGATGACGGAATGGTTAGTTTGGGCTCCGGCGGGTGTGATCATCGCCAGGCGCTTAAGGTAAAACTTATCGGCATTCAAGTATGATCGTGACAAATAAAACCAATTTCTGGAATCTTCAGCAATATGACGGTCGTTATCCCCTAATGCATTTACTAATTATTCATATTGATGGTTCCTAACGATTCTGTCCATGTAGTTTGGGCTATGATGGCCGATATGTCATCCAGGAGCCTCCTTGGAGAGGAATCAACCTGGTGAACCCGCCGTGCGGTAGATCTGGAGATGGAAACTCGGGCGGAACTGGACAGCTAGTGCACGGGACGGGAAAACCGGCCGTGTTATCACTGACTAGACCCGGAGGGGTCTGGGAACGTATGTTCTCTAAGGCGTGGGGATAAGTGTCGACCTGTCGTCGCCTATCCTTAGAAACGATCCGATGGCCACCCGATCTCGAGTGAATATTACCGAGTAAGGGTCTACGATAGTTCCGAGTTCAGGAATGCCGCGTTATCGCGATAGGTGGAGATTACGCAAGCGACTTGAGCCTGGAACCAAACAGGTGGATGGAAAATTCGTCTAAATTTGGAAGCGAGGGCACGAGAGGATACCCCGCCCCACTGGGTTTGAAAATTCCCAGTGCCTCGTGGTAAAGAGTTGGCCTCTCGCGGGCTGAGGTGGAACTTGGTACGTAGATATGTCTTCGTTCACCAAGACTCTGTGTTTCACTCCGAGGTGGTATAGCGATACAATTCGTTGAAAGGTTCACCCGTAGCAGTTACAACCTAAATAGTCATATTGATATTGGTTGCAGTAGCCATCTTGAAATGTGGTGAAAATTACTTTCCAATAAACTACGATAAGTGATCGGCAGTTTTAACTCTCGCATGTACCTACGTCACGTATGTCTTTCTCACAGAATTTCAGTTAAACCTTTTCCACTAAAATAAACTGGTTAATCGAACACTAAACTTAATTTTGATTAATTCTTCTTATAGATTGTGACACGCTGATGTCATTTATTCAAAAAAGTTATTTAAGTCAAAAGTATCACGGTTTTACCTTTAAATCGACGATATATTATTATTTCTATGAATAATTTATTGATTTCCAAATAATAACAATGTGTACATAAAATGTAAAAAGTATATCATTTACCCATTCCTACGATGTTAGAGAAAAAAATGGCCGGGATTGGGTACAGTGTTCATACTGTACCGGGCCATACCACAACACATGTCTAAAAATTGCACCTGGTGGAGATGAGCTGTATGTAATGTGTGATATATGTGCGTAACTGATGTAAGAATATGATTATTGAAATAGGATTAGAAATAAGCATTTTGTATTAAAAGTAAAGAACCTAAATAATAATAGGTATTATTAATAAAACATATTTAGAATATATTGTATTATTTTCTTTTTGGGTTTGCTTTAATTTCGATTTTAAACAGTTATCGCGTTATTAACTCCCTATTGTCACGAAATAAACTTCTATATCATAATACATCATTATTTATTGTCAAGAGTTTTTTTTAATAAAAGTAACTCAGTGCATTTCATAACTTAAATATACCAAAATTTAAATGTTCAATTATGAGTGCACAAATGAGGAAAATGTGACATCTGAGAGTGAAACAGATCGAGCTCCAGAAATGATTTTGTAACTCATATCACGAATATACCTCCATTTACCCTATACCTATTCAAAAAAACATACTATCGTCCGTTGCTAAGTATATTCAACTTGTGTGTATGTGTGCTTACGTCGTCGAGCAGCGGAGGGTTCGGATAGGGGTCTCGAAATTCAAAGAATCAGTCATACCTCGCAACGGAGCGGAAGCGTTGCGCAAGGGATTCTTGCATCGTAGTATAGATCTTGCGGTATTCTCAAATGTGAGCTTAGCAAAAAAAATTGAGTCGTCGAGGTGTCCACGAAAGACGTTTTTACGCAAAACGGATTACGGTAGTATAGCGATACTATAATACCACCCATATTTTTCCAGCTATCCTATCACCTTTCTGATTCGGCGTTATCTTCGGATTTTTAAAGCTTTTTTTTATTATTTCTCATCGGCGTTTTAAGAAAATAAGGAGTGTGCTTTATTTTAGGTCGCGATCAACAACACTCAAAATAGGACTTGGCAATCTGCTTATTACATCATCGAAGCATCAAACACGAAAAACGAAAATCAACAACCCGAGCCGCGTCCTTATTAATATCAATCACTGGTGAAAGCGCAAGATGGCGAAAATGTTCAGGTCAAATTAAGATGTGCACCGCAATTTATAAACACTTTAAACTTCGACATCAATTTAACCGGTCGAATACGGCCGTCAGAATTTCAAAATGGTGGCGGGGCGCCTGTCAAATATTGGCGGAAAACGAACAATGGCCGCCTTAATTAATAACACGACACGGGCCCGACATTTTGCATCGAATCGGCGAGAGGCGAAGAGGAGGGGATGGGGGGCAATTAGCATCTACTAGCACACTGCTACCAACCATGTAGCTCTACCAACTGTGTTCAGAATACGGTCATGCGACAACCATTGACAAAATTAAATGGTTCTTTAACATTCCACATTTGTCTATTTAGTCGTTTGAATTTTCAATGTAAAATCAAGCGATCATAGACAACTAAATTTTGCAAAATGGCTCACTGTTTCCCCAAGTGGTTCATAATGTATGAAAACGTTTTTTTTATTGATATTTTGCTTTTCAGGCGCTAAGGGCGACAGCGAAACGAGCGAAGACTCAGACGGGGAGGCGATGTACGAGACTCCGGCGCCTCCCGTGGCCGCTAGGCGCTGCTACGTTTGCGGGCCGTTGGCTGTGCAGCCACATCGAAGTCGCCGGCCTCCGACCTGTCGTGGCTTCACAGAAGCTGGTGGCCTCGTAGAAGACTGCGACGCCGGCCTCAACTACTGTGCCGTCACAGTCACCTTCGAGCGTGAGCTCCCCTTTTTTGCAATAAATTGAAATAAAAAGATTTCTCAAGTGACACAAAAAAAATGTTTATAGCAAGAGTATGTGTGCGAAAAACTTTTTGTATATGGCGTCGGCGTTGACCTACCGAAAGGTGTCGAACACTCACCCCCAGAGCGAATGAGGACTGAAGGAGAATATAGCTAAATTAGTATAACGTAATATAAAAGCGAAGACTATCGTGACTGCTGATCTAGTCCAAGTTACCGATGATGTTCGCCAAGCTATAAATAAACGAGAACTAACTCTACTCGTTCTTTTAGATTTTATTAGCGCCTTTAATTCTGTAGATTACGACGTATTCCTTGCCCGATTAGTCATTTAATTTTTTAATCCCAGTGGTCAACTGGTTTACGTCGTTTCTTAAAGGTCGGCGCCAGTGTGTGAAGGGTAATAATGAACAAATCTCCAAAATTCTACCACAAGTCGCCGGTGTACCGCAAGGTAGCGTCTTATCACCACTGCTCTTCTCCCTTTTTATCTATTCCTTGTCTAATTCTCTCCATGCAAAATCTCATCTTTAAGCCGACAACGTTCAAATTATTCACAATTTCAGCCCAAGGGTATTGCAAAAGCAATCGCTGCAATTAACGCTGACCTGTATACCATATTGAGGTGGTCTAAAGGCCATTGCTTGCTCCTAAAATCTTCTAAAACACAAGCGACCATTATCGGTCGCAGTTTGTAGACTACGAGGATTGGCATAAAATCTGTATCAAAAATATGCATCGAGTTAGGAAGTAATTCCGCATAGCATGCAGGTGAAGAACCTTGGTGTCCATTTCGACCAGAATCGGTTCTGGCAGCACCATATTAGGGAGATGAGAGGAAAAATCTTCAGCAGATTGTATTCGCTGAAGAGGCTTCAAAATAAGAGAAAAGGGTAAAACTTTCTGCTTGCTATATAGAATCCTCGCGAATGGTGTGCCGCTTTATCACACCACTCTATTGGCGAGTACGGCGCGGTTCCCTCAGATCAGGAAGCAATAACCTGTTATCCATCCCTGCAGTCACAGCAGCGATTTTTCTCCCACTCCTTCTCCGTGGAAGCTGCACGATACTGGAATGCTTTACCGCATAATGTCAGAACAGCCTCCAGCATCACCACGTTCAATGCCAGGCTCAAGGAGAACGTAAACCTAAAACCATAACATAACCAACCTTCCTCCTTCCCCTCTTTTTCTGACAATTTCCTTGTTTCGTCTCCTTCCCTCCCTCTGTGTCTTTATTTAATTGTAATAATTTGTTTTCTCTTTGTTATTAACAATTTTTTTCTCTAGCTTTCTGTTTATTTTATCATGTTAATTTCTATTTTGTGTAGCGAACGCAAAACTTGTAATATAAACTTAAGTTACAGGTTAACTGATATATATTGCCGCAAGGCAATAAGCTCGCATTTTTATTAAAAAATAGAGTTTTATTATTATTATTGGAACGAAGTTCTTTTACGCGGCTTATGGGACGATAACGAAATACCGTCACGCGAGGTATTAAAAATTTCACCATCTATCGGCTAACAAGGAAGCTTGCTTAAAACACAAGTGATTAAAATTATAGCCGATAGATGGCGATTTTTTTTTTGCTGAAGAATTTTGTTAAGAGGGTATGTCAGGGGCCACAACTGGGTCCGTCTCTATTTAATATTGTTGTGAACGAGTTGCCAGGTACTGTTCCTGTTCCTAGGATGATTTTTGATTCGAGAATGACACTTCGAAATTAAGGGCTTTGCTGGAAGAGACAGCTATTATTAGGTTGTATTTTGGGCAGCTTAAAGCAAGTAATATGGTTTCTATTCAACTCCATTGGAAGAAGTCAAATGGAAGTGAATTGCGTAATTAGGGGTCAGTTAAAGAATGACTATATAACCGTCATGGACAAATATACAGATTCATTCAAGATTTCCTAAATAAAAACGGTTTAGGTATTATCCATTTTCATAAAGATTCTACCTACTTTAACTTGGGACTGGTTGAGTATAACTCACTTCACCTGCCGTGAGATATATTGACACTTGTTAAGTGTGCATATTACTAAGGCCCGTTTTCTAAAAGCGAAAGATACTGGTTGGTAACGGTTTCGGGAAACTACAGGTTTCCTAAATTCGTTCATAAAAGCGATAAATTAATTTAAAATGTTCGTAGTGCGACGTAAATTATAATGTCGAGAGGTAGTTCTAATAATTAGATGGTAGATAATGGAGAGGTCGAAGGACGGTGTTGTGGTG
>JAOPUG010000021.1:12436893-12448051 GCA_027564375.1 Micropterix facetella | reverse complement strand
AAAATGCTTTTTTTTCGATAACTACCGCCTAAGTCAAAAAAAATAGACAGTTTTCAACTTAGTCTTTTGTATAGAATAATCTACTCTAAATAAAAATCTCCTAAAGTCAAAAAATTAAAGTGTCTCTTTCTTTGTTCAGTTTGATGTACAAAATCACCCCTTGAAAAAAGTGCCCCTCTGTCTCAAACACAACCTATAAACACTTCATAGTAGGATTGGTTGATTGGTAGGGTTATTGTATGATAATAAATCCACCCATTGTGAAATTTCACGACAAGGAGTAATAACAGAATTTATGAAACTATTCTTCATCCCGGATGTCGTGCTCCGACTATTTTGCTCTGCTGGATTTTTCGATTCAGATTTAGGTCCCTTGCGCATATCTCAGTTATCCTTCAAATTTCAGCCAGCTTCAACGCATAATTAAAACTATTAGTTATATATTTATAATCTTCTATATTTTAGAAATATCACTGGATCCAGAGCACCTAGCACACGGCAATGCATCATCTACTGTTGTGATCGACAATTATACATCTACAACAACAAATCACCCTTCCAAAGAAACCACTTCAACTGTGCCAATGATGACCCAAGATCACGATGACAATCAAAGTATCCGTGATATGCACAATCATCATAGTGATAAGGTAATGGCAATTACTTATTTACTTATTTCTCGGTGTGAGACATAAGGGCCTTGACAATACATGTCCATCCATCCCAGTTTTCTAAGTCGGCATTGATTTCACTCCAGGTCTTGTGATTGCCTTAATTTCATCTGCAATGGATATTTACCCGATTTGTGGTTCCTAACGGTTCCGTGTGGCTTGGGCTATGATGGCCGATTTTGTCAATGTGGTCGGTTCAGCTCGCGGGGCAGCTTCTATCTGGGAGCCTCCTCGAAGAGGGACCAACCTGGGGAACCCACTGTGCGGTGGATTTGGGGATGGAAACTCGGGCAGAACTGGATAGCTGACGCACGGGGAGAGCATACCGGCCGTGTTGTCACTGCCTAAGACCCGGAGGGGGTTAGAAGCGTAATGCTTCTTAAGAAAGCGGGGATAAGTAGGTATCTCAAGCCGCCTACCCCTAGAAATGATACGTGGGCCATCCGATCTTGGGTGATAGTTGCCGAGCAAAGGACGGCCCATATCCGCGATAATTCCAGTGAGGAGTTGGCGCTCGCTTGAGGTAGAGGATCGCGCAAGCGTCTTCAAACCCGCGACCAGACGGGCGGTTGGAGGAATCCGACCAAGTCTGGGAGTCAGGGAGTGAGGCTGCCCGCAAGGTGACAATTCCCTGTGCTTCGCCGTAAGGCGTTGGTCTCTGTCGGGCAGTGGTGGAGCTTGGTATGTAGATTCGTCTTCGTCTATCCAAGGCTCTGTATTTTACTACGGGGTGATATAGCGATAAAATTTATTGAAACGCCTCGGGGTGGACGAGTTCGCCCGTAGCAGGTGACATACGATATATATGCTGCCTTGGGGCCTAATGGGGCTGTGCAGCTCGAGTCCTAATGGCCAATTCTGTTTACACCAGTCGGGCTCAGCTCCCATCCGGCAGCCTCCCTGAAGAGGGACGAAACTGGTGAAACCGCAATGCGCTCTGCGGCTGATCTGGAGAAACACCTTGGGCGGCCCAGGATGTCGGAGCACTGGTCGGTTTGCTGGCTTTGCTCAGCAACCTTCCTGAAGAGAGTATAGCGCTTGAAAGTCTTTCTCATCCCATGGGAGAAAGAAAGATCATATCGTTAGAACGCCCTGGGATGGCGGGTTTACCCGTTGCATTGACACATTAAAGCCGCCGCTGCCTTGGGGTTTCTGGACCTGGACTTGTCGGAGAATGTTTTCCTGTGCCTATTAGGAGTGTATGGCCAATTCTACCCCATGTGTGTTGGTTAATTTGTAAGTGTAGTTCCAAAGCACGATGTTGAAAATGGAGTTCGGCCACCAGATACGCATTATTCGGTGAAGACATTATGACTTATTGGTGACAGCGGTCGCTACTTTCTATATCTCGCATCCATGATGGTTTCACATTTGCATCTCAGTTTAGCATAGCGAAAGCATCTTTAGCTTTATTAATCCGAGCGACGATATCCGCCTCTGTTCTATTTGTGCCATTTATGATGTTTCTAAGGTAGCAGAATTCTAATACTTCGATGGCTTGCAGGCATGTTGAGGGATGACGTTTGAGCACTGGCTGTTTGTATTCTCAGCGCCTTCGTTTTGGAAAATATTATAGGAACCTACATAAATATTAATAATAATAATATACTATATTACTATAAACCCATAAATAACAAGCTAATCACAATGTGTTAAGCTAGATTTGGAGTTAGATTTATTTGCCGACTCCAAAAAGAAACACTTCTTAAAGAGCTGAAAAAGAGCCTATCACCAATTGCCATCTTTCTAGAGTTGCCAATCATATTTTGCACAGTTCTTTCCATACGAATTCTGAGTGATTTTTGTAAATTTGTTAAAGCAACTAAAAATCATCTCCCTATCTGATTTCTCGCATGTGCGGAAGAAAGAAATGAGACTATACAACAACAATTATTAAGCAAAAAACATACTGCATTAACTAACTAATTACGAAATAAAAATTAATGATGAATTTTATATGACTTTCATTATTATGGATACCATTATTACTTTTTACGATCCGTTCAGGATTAACTGGATTTCACCGGACGAATAGAAACAGCATTTCTTGTTATTACATAGGATAAGGTTTCATTTGGCATTGATATTCTAGGTGAAGAAGTAATATGCATTTTTCTATTCCAGGATCCACACCGGCCGATGGCTGATGACCCTCACAGTGGAAAACCGAATGCAGACCGCACCGCGCCTTTCGATTACGACGAAGAATCGGAAGACGAAGAGGAAGGCAGCGGCCGCTCGGCCTCCGCAGACGGAAAGAACGAGAGGAAAGCGGCAAACGACGGCGCCGAGACCGGAAAGCGACAGGCGACAAGCACCGTCGCTCCCGCACCGCAACCAAATGCGGCTCGCACCATCAACGCGCTCAGCGCAGCCGTACTTTGGACCGTAGCCGTCTGCGCGGTCCGCTAGAATCGCTCTTCTTTTAAAACCGCCCTGCTGAATTGGATTTTTTCGGAATAGTTCGGGAGCTTATCGTAGTTTACTCTACTCCATCGGATGCACGATGTGAAATATCTGGCGATAAAAATTCCAATTGAATTCAGGAAATTGCCAAACATTAAGAGGCAAACTTATTGTCATAACCTACTAAATTAGATCAATAGGAAGGCAAACATATTTTTTATCTATCAATAAAAAAATCAAGTTACTAAATAAGTCATGGCATTGGTTTGATTCAGTGCCCGATGTCGTAGGCAGGGTAATCTGCAGTGGGCTCTTGAACTAAAAATAAACGATTGCACGCAGGATAAGTGGTCCAATTGTCAACAAGTCGGAAATTATTATAGACTCGCAATACTGCCATGTAGTTAGGTTACTTTAGTGCCTCAGAGCTATGATATCTAACCGAGTTTATGACGATGAAAAGACGCAACGAAATATACATTAAGCCATATGCAGTATTACTCGCTATGAACTCCAACTTTTCTGAAATGCACATGATGTATCAATTTTCGCTTCACAATTTCCACAAACTGATAGCGCCGATACTGCATAAGGTTAACCACAACCCCCTTTTAATAAAAGCACACACGAATCAAAAAATCTATAGATAAAAGTTGTGTCACTAGAAATTAGTGTAAAATTCAGCACACATCCACAATGCCTTAAACCCTTAAAAAAGAGATAATAATTAAGTAGTCCAACTACCCCTTATGAGATACCCAAAAATAGCATGTAAGATTCTATTGTATAGAAAAGGGAGAACAAATTATTTAGAAGGCCATTTCCAACTTTGTATATATTTAGTTAATTTAAAAATTGTGTTATTTTTAAATTTCAGTAGAACTACATACATATTTTGGTGCTATTTTATAGTTATATAGTTTTATGTTGATAATTTTAAACCCCGCTTTGCAGTCTGTAATTAATAGTTTTATCATTGACATTCCAGCAAAATTATTTATAAAAAAAGTTTTTAACGTTTAATATCATCAATAGATGCGAGGAGAAAATTGTTTAAACATTTTATTTATAAAATTATAATGTAAGTGAGATTGTAATTTACTGTCGATAAAATTAAAGAAAAATAAAAAAATGTGTTTTTAATTTCTTCTGTAAGCGGATCTCTTTTTATTTTTGCGTGCAACTGAACAAACTTCATAATCGAAAAATCGACATCACACAAGACGCACACTAATCAAATTAGTAAACGTCTTTTTCACGGCTTCCACAGTCTTCGACGATTGCAGAAGTTCCTACCAACTAATGCCAAGCAAATCATTGCTCAATCATTGCTTCTTCCGATTTTAAACTATGCTGAAGTTTTCTATTTGGATGCTAATGAGTGAATCTTGGATAAACTTAAGCGCCTACAAAACACTTGTCTAAGATATATATTCGATCTACGGAAATATGACCATGTCAGCATATTTCGCAACAAATTTCAATGGCAATTAATATGTGATCGCATGAATATGCATACCCTGTATCTGCTATATAATATTTTATATAATGCTATGTTACTTCAATATCTGAAGGATAAATTTAAATTCCTAGGAAGTCATGGTGTCCCCCTTCGTTCCCAGCAGGATAACACTCTTGCAATTCCCACTCATCACTCGTCATTTTACTCCAACTCTTTTGCTGTGCATGCTGCCCGACTATGGTATAGACTTCCCAAAACGGTCAGAAGTGCTAAATCACTGTGCTCCTTTAAAGTTGCATCAAAAAAATACTTTTTATCCCAAAAATAATATATGTACCTCCCCCCCCCCTCCTCTTCGCCATTTCTATACTACTTGGGTCTGACTGAAATTATTACCCTATCGTACGTAATAATTAATACATTATTTATTACATTACATATATTTATTTATTTATTATTAAATTATGTATGCTTAACCAAATTGTAGTACTTTGGACACCCAAGTGGCCAAATCTTGAAATCCGGCGCAAAAAATGTTTGTATGCACGATCACTCGAGTAAACTGCGTCCGATTTAGAAAAATACTTCGGCAATCGATAGTTATGGCCAATGCGCAGAGCCCAGTTGATTTTCGTGTATGTACGTCGTACGGTTTATTTTTTATTGTAATAAATAAAGTAATACAATTAATGAATGTGTATCTCCGCGAGCGCTGGAGTGGTAAACATACGCGCTGCGAAGGTGCATTTACACATGATTACGTCATTCGCCACGCCTTGGGAGCCTGCGCGCAAGTGAGACGTCATCGCCTGAGACGGTTGCGGGCGACTCGTATGACGCGATCCCACGCCTCTTGCGTCACGTCGTATGCGCGCCTCATATCGAAGCGGAGAAATGACTAGCCACGTGTTAGATAGATAAAATTGATGCTGGAGATAGATGGAAAACCTCGCAAGATTGTAAGACGGCTGGGCCCCGGGGGGGGGGGGGGCGAGTAAATATTTCAACTAGGTATAAAATGTTACATTAATAGTTAGATATCAAAAGATTTATTTAATCAGGTTCAGATCTTATGAGTAATATAGGCGGAGGATTATCGATGAAAACAAGACGAAATAACTTTATTAGTTATAACTTTATGATGTTTTTTTTAATACGATTGTCGAAATAACGTTATGATGTTTTTTTAAAATAACATATACCTAAAAAAACATATTTTTCTAAAATTTTCGCGTAAAATAAAGTGAGTTTGCCAAGATTGCAAGATATTTTCACATTACTTTGGCCACCTAAGTGGCCAAATCTTGAAATCCTGCTCAGTTTTGTTACTATGCACGATAACCCGAGTTAACTACTTTCGATTAAAAAAAATATTTTAGCCATCGATAGATATTTCCAATGCCCAAGGCCCAGTTAATTTTGGGGTATATACAACCTAAGGTATATTTTTATTCTAATAAATAAAATACAATTAATTGAATTGTATTTTTGCGCGCCCGCTAAGCTATCAGGGGAATATGGATGAGGCGATCATATACGCGCTGCCCGCCAGTGAGCGAGCGAGACGCTGAACGCTATTATCGCCTCACTTGCTCGACGGCGGGTCGTGCGGAGCGCACCTCAAGATAATAATATGATCGCCTCATCTATGATCCCCTGATAGCTCAACGCACGCACAAACTTGAATATTAAGCCCCTCTGCCGCCCGAGGCGATGAGCGCTGTCTTCCGTTACCGAGGCAGTCACTGAGGCCCACTCGGACGCCTCTATTATGCGTAAACTCTAGAAAAAGTCACATGGTGATAGGGACTATCGATCATACAAAGTTTTTGGAAAGCTTTTTCTCTCAGATTAATTAAAGCGGAAGAATATCTGGGACGTCATGGGATTTATCTGTGACGTAACATTTGAATCCCTTCCACACAGTAATACCGCTTAATTGAGAGAGTCATTACAGGAGTGGCACAATGGATATCTCGTGGTTTACGTGCTCAATTCAGGTAGTTCTTTTAAACTAACCTGAACATCTTAATATATTATACATACATACAAGAAATTAATCATATGGGTCGAAGTTTGACAAACCCTTGAGGTTTCCCTCTGCCCAAGTTTTATATGTTATATTTATTGCATATTTCTTATATTAATATTATTATTGTATATATTACATTTATTTATTATTTAGTTATGCATGGTTTTTCCATTTGTCGGTGTATTATGTAAATAGTTGCCACGGTCAGAAATTGAATAAACTACCTGAAATGGTTAACTGGAAGATATTAGGTACATAATAAGTTCGCCATTTGTACATACAAATTGTTGTGTAAAGTTTGCAATAAAGTAGTTTCATTTCATTTCATTTCATTTCTCTTTTCCGCCAGTAATCTCCATACTGTGGATATTTCTCCACTCCTGTAAATTTTTGTTATTATAATTTATTAATACAGGCGCTTGCCAATATTTACATATTGTATTCATATTCTCGTAAATATCACTCCCGTCAATAACTTTTACTATACTGATGACGCCGTACCATTGGCAACTAGTGCTGAAGAACTCCAGGATCTGGTTAATAGATGCATCCATGTCAGCATCGAATACTGCCTTAACAAAAATAAAAAGAATCCAAAAGTATGGTCCCCATCAATGAAAGTAATATCACCGCAGACATTCAAATAAACGGTACTCGAATGGAACGTGTCTAGAAATATAACTATCTCAGTAACTTTGTGAATGAAGAATGGGATAATAGTCAGAAGATCAAATGTCGTATAGAACAAGCCAGGAGCGCATTCGCGAAAATAAAAAATATTTTCACCAGCAAGGACCTTAACCTTCATTTAAGAATGAGATTGGTTGGATATTATGTTTTTGGAGTGCTTCTATATCGCATAGAATCATGGATCCTAACGGATCGTCCTATAAAATGATTCAGGCATTCGAATATTGGGCATAGTGAAGGATGCTTAAGATTTGGTGAACTGATTAGTATCTCAAAGAATGCGAAAAGAATTAAAACTGCTCATTACGATTAATTGAAGTAAATTAAGATACTTCGGCCACGTAATGAGAAGCAATGAGTGCTACCTTCTGCAACTTTTTGTCAGAGCAAAATACAAGGACAGAAAGGTCCAGGAAGACGCTAACTTTCTTGGTTTAGGAACTTAAAACAATGGTTTGGAAGAGCAGGGCATGCATATTCCGGGCATCAATATCAAAAATTGAGATAGGTATGATGATATTCAACCTCCGAAGAGGGGGGGGGGGGCTCGTAAAGAAGCTTCTTTTTTATTATTTCATATAATAGATAATACAAACGTTAACTGTGAAACGACATAGTGGAAGAACAGATGAATTTAGGAATCGATAAATTTAATATTTTACTGCAAAAAAAAAATAATACTAAATAATAGATTTGATAAAAATAACATGAAATATTGAGAAGCAAAGAATTCCCCCAAAGAGTACAAACACATTAAATAAAAACTGTCAAAAGCCTCCCGAAAACGATCAAATTATGGGATTCTCTGATTGTCACATTCAAGTGATTATATTTTTGTACCAACGACATCGCCCATTTGTTTTAAGTTCGTTACTGAGTAACTTACCAAAAGAAGCTCGCGATGAGTTCATGTCTAGTGATCATCTATTTTCGTCAAACAGTATGATGTTTCTTCAAACATACATTTCACTCCAGTTTGTCAGTAGCCTGTTAATGTAGAAGTTCAACCGAATGCCACTATCAACGTTGAAACCCATTAATTTGACCGACTTTATCAAATAAAAAATAAATTACGAGAATGCTATAGAGTTTGACTTTCCAGGAACTATTCAGCGATGCGGCGTCTTCTAAATGTGAAAGTGCCAAGGATGTGGCATCAATATTAACGGGGAACTTACCTAGCATCTTAGGTTTCCAAGTGATATAATCATTATGGCAAAAACTCTAAAGGAACTCCAGAAAATACTAAACGACCATAACGAGGCATCCCAAAGAGTGGGTCTCCGGATGAACATGAATAAAACTGTTGTTGTTGACCCGACGCCGGTGACCTTTGGGAATGCGACTCTCACAGTTATGGAGGAATATGTATGATAGGGCAGAATTTCCAGCTCGGTAGACTAATCTTCGCCAAAGACGATGACAGGAGATTACGACTGAGCAGTGCAATGTCTGGAAAACCCCGCCGCATCTCCACTTCTAACTACCGCAATGCCCGAATACCAAGTTATTCAATCAGTGTGTCTTGCATGTGATGATGTACAGTGCAGAAACATGGACTTGCTTATGGGGCTCCTCCACAAATTCAAAGCTATGGAAATAGCTATACTCTGAATCTCTATATATCCGAATATGATAAGGAACTTAGAAATCTGCCTAAGAACCAAATTGGTGGGCATGGCCCATAAAATAGGCAAGCTGAAATAGTAGTGGGCCGGTAATATATGCTGAAGAACCGAAAATCGTTAAGGAAAAATTGTCCTTGAGTGCAGACAGCTCACCGGGAAAAGTAGTGTAGGACGCCCTCTAATCCAGTGGTGAGATGACTTAAGAAAGATAGCGAGAAGTGACTGGATGAGGAAGAAGGAGGACCGGTCAACGTGGCGAGCCTAGAGATATTTTACTCTACACCCGGCTTTGGTTATCTAGTTGTTTAGGTATTTAGCTACAGAATCAAGCCATCGTAGTTTGTCGGTGTAAATCTGCAGAAGATCGCAGAGAATATTATAAAATATTTTATAGGCGAAGTGGAGCAGTGTGATCCTCCTGTAATATATGTATACCAGGTCGCCTTTGTAATAAATTGGGGATGTTACGCTTTCATTCTACTCATCCAGAAGTATTTCTACAAGCTAAATCCATCAAAGTATCGCCTGCAGACATTAAGCTAGCCTATTCTCAAAATTCTTAAATATTTCATCTGGTGGCTGGTCGGTAGCTGGAACCTTATCGTTTTTTAGCTAGTCATAAGACTCCTAAGGCGAGTAAATCAATATGTGAGAAAAAACATCATGTTCGACTACATATCTAATGAATTCACTGGTAGCGCGCTTCAAAGTAAAATGCCAATAATACTTACAGAAGTAATAGATTAGGACAGCAGTATGCATATTTCTAGTCCTTGTCATAGGATATGGTCCAAATAAACGACCGAAATCATTTGGAATGGGAAGGTACAAGAACTGACCCACTAGAGAATTTCTTAATTACTGGCAAGTTTCACATATAATAACAAGTTTAATTATTATATCTCCATGCAAATTATGCCAAAAATAACGAAGACAAAGACAACAATGCGTCTTGAAACACATGATTTTCCCGGATATTCTTTTCTCTAAAACGCAATGTGACAACTAACTCCAATCATAAGAACTGATGAGTTGGTAATTGCTTGTAGAGTACCAACCTATCCAATTGATTGTCCTTTATTTATAAATTTCGATAAATAGTGGGATTTTCAGACATCGCCTTGTAGAAGATTAGTTTAAGATCTGTTATACTACGGGCAAACGCGCCATCTCGTGACGTTTCAACGAACTTTATCGTTATATCGCATTGGGATGAGCGTAAAGAAATGTTAGAAAAAACAAATCCACATATCCAACTACGCTACGACCCGTTAGAGGCCGACGTTTTAATAGCGCGGCACCGGGCAGCGAAGCTACCCGGCGGGCCCGCTGGACCCCCTAACTACCAAAATTATAAGAATTTCTCCATCCACCAGTGTGGTTACAGGCTCGAAGTCGCTTACGCAACCTCTGCCTATCGTAAAAACTCGGCATTCCGTTACTCGGAAATATCGCGGACCCGTGGCGTCCTTTACTCGGAACGCCACCCGAGATCGTGTGGCCATCGGGTCGTTTCTAAGAGTAGGCGATGATAGGTCAACACCTACCCCCGCGTCTAAGGGAACATACGTTCCCAGACCCCTCCGGGTTTTAATCGATTAACAACAAGGCAGGTTTTCCCGTCCCGTGCATCAGCCGTCCAGTTCTGGCAGAGCACAGCGGGTTCACCAGGTTGGTCCCTCGTCGAGGAGACTCCCGGATAGGAGCTGCCCCGTGAGTTAAGCCGGCCAAGTTGACATAACGGCCATATAGCCCAAGCTACACGGAACCGTTAGGAACCAAAATGTTAGGCCTTGTACAAATCGTTGTATAGGAATCAGAAACAACAGAAAGGCAAGAAACGGGAAACAACCGAAATAACTCATCGGGAACTACATATTCGGCGCCTTTCTGCTGGACAATCCCAAAATCAAAATCTGAGAGACGGATTACTCAACGCACCAGACGACCGTGGCCGCTGTGTGTTCCCAGTTATACTCGTTTGGGTTACTCTGGATTTTTATGATGGGGATATGTTCTGATGTTTGCTAGTCAGTTTGGTTTTCAGCCAGTATCTTCCCGTCCTTATCCTTGCATATACTGACTCAGGGTTGAAGTCCTTTCTCACATTGTTCACCTTTCGGTAGAGTAATACGGCATTATTGGTTGGGGGGAAAGTCCGAAAACGATTCTTCAACCACTTCAATCAAAATAATATTACGAAAACTGTTTACGTATGCCTCAGCATTCATATTTAAGGAGATCCATGTTCTAGAAGTGCGGATGTTAT
>JAOPUG010000021.1:12367683-12400500 GCA_027564375.1 Micropterix facetella | reverse complement strand
ACATTGCGGCCCAAAGAATCTGGAACTTTTTGGATTCAACGGGCATTAGTAAGGAACTTTAAAGGGCCGTCACAATAAATCACTGCTTGGTCGACGTGACACGTAAAATCCCATAACACCCCAATAATAATAATAATCTTACTCTTTCGATCCTATTCAGCTTCTTAAGAATGTCTTTTTGGGTTTCTTCCATATTGGATAATGTGTGGTCATGTTATTTTACGTATCTATTTTTCTAAAGGACATCATTGACTTCCATCTACTGCGGAATATACTCAGCGTCGCATAGGACGCGTGCCCGATTCACAAGCGACGTTTGCACTGAGCACCCATGGTAGGAATGTTGGTGTGAGGGCATGCAAATATCTGTCCGTATGTGTGGTCTTCCGATACACCGTATATCTGAGAGTATTGTCACTTCTCGTGATTTTGACATCTAAAAAAACCAAAGAGAGCTGACTTTCCACTTTATAGGTGAATTTTATTTTATGACCCAGGAATTCTTCCACCGTTTGTACATCACATTTCAGAATACAGAAGGTATCATCGACATAATGCAGCCAGAGAATGTTGCAAAAACATAAGTTGTATACTTGAAAGAATCATTAATTGCATTCTACTAATCCCTTGATCATAAGGCGAAATCCGTTTACAGGCCTGGATACAAACGTTGAATTACTTCGATCGCTCTGTCGTTAGTCGCTTGACGGATAAGCAGTAGTACTGCCGACTGTCCATTCGTGGTGTTTTTGCTCGTAAGTTGTAGAAATGCTGCTTGCCGGCTTAGACAGTTTGACTCCTAGGAAATGCTATAGAGAAATAAATTTTATAATACGAACTGTTTACTTATACATCATTTTGTATTTTTAAGACATCCGTCACCTCTACCCCATTTACTTAATATTGTTATAAGTTACCTAATGGTTCTGTATTTGCCGCAGGTTTCAATGTATTACATCTTGTTAGTGCAAGGTCCAATGTATATTAAGTGGCCTGCGATGACTTTCTGTGGAAAATATTTGCCCCATCGGAGATTAGATTGGCCAGCTTTGGTACAGAATGTATGAATGTAAGATATTACGCCGCACTACTTTGTAGAGCAGTACTTCTCAACCGGTGGGGTGCACCCCCTCGGGTGGCATAGATTGTAAGGGGGGTGTGAAACTAGCTAGAAGTAATGTTTTTTTATTAAAAATTCCTACAAAAACACTTGTGGCCTGCGGCGCTATTTATACAAGGTTAATCTGAAAGTTCCATTAAGTCGATATAAGGAAATGGAGTTAATTAAACAATTTATTATTTATTTTTTAAATATAATCTCCCTGAACTTTAACACACTGACTATATCTTTGCTGCAACAATTTTAAACCATTTAAAAAATATGTTCTGTCTTTGTCTGCAAAATAGGCCTCCACCGCTCTCCTCATTTCGTCTTAATCCTCAAACCGCCTCCCTCGCAGATAAGCTTTCAAGTTTTTGAACAAGGGGGGCTAAGTCTGGACTGTAGGCAGGGAGGTCAAGCTCCTCGAACCCAGCTTCCCTCACAGCAGCATTTGCAATACGGGCGGTATGGACAGAAGAGTTGTCTTGTAAAAACAAAATCTTCCAGTGAGTTTGTCCCTCCGTATCTCCTTGAGTTTTAACCTCAGCTGGCGCAACCAATTGTATGTAATAATCCGCATTCATTGTAGTTCCTTTCTGAAGAACGTCCATCGGCACTTCTCCGTCGGAATCCCAGAATATGGTCGTCATTATAGCTTCATGGACTACTTTTGCTGCCGGAACTTCCTCGGAGCCTTTTCCTCCCTGGTTACCCATTGCATGGTTTGTTGCTATTGTGTTATAGGTTAGGCAAGAGTCACCGTAAATAGATTGCATCAAATCAACGATCTCTTGTGCTGATTTTCCACTTTTAGAAGAAGAAAAAATTCACTACTCGGTACTCATTTATTACGCCTTGTGTGAAGAAATGAGGCTACTGAATGCGAACTAAGAGGGATAGACGGGTGAGATTGCACATGCGCTTCCTTCAAAGACCCGGTTTTGATGACAACTCGTGCATTTTTAATGGCCCATCAAAAATATAGACTTATCGGAACTTTTCAGCCTAACCTCGTTCTACAACTTCCAAAAGAGATATTTTAGATACTTCAAAAAGCAAAATAGTTGTATGAGAACCCCACCCTCATTACAAGGCTTGACACCTCCCATAGCAAAATCATGGCTACCTGCCTGATTATAATAATAATGAAATTTATTTAATTTGTACAATAAATGTTAGTGTGAACAAAACGGTCACAAAAAATTCTGATAAGTTTAGGGGCCAAATTGTAAAAGAATGCGATCTCTTGTTGTTGAGAATTTAATCAGTGTTAGTTTCGGATTAAACACAACTTCGATATCTTCAGACCCTACTTTATACGAAATCATGAAAGCTTCGCCAATATTTTACGGTGAAAATTCCCTGATGAGTAATCTATTCATAATATTTCATTTTTGATTTCCAGCTTTTATTCTGTGCTGGCTGCTGCGAATCTTACCATCCGTTCTGCGTGGAAACTGCATCTCCGGGTGCAATCTCCATCTTGACCAGCAATCAGAAGTTTACTTGGCTGTGCCCTCACTGTGTTGTATGCAAGGCATGCAACAAACACACTGCTGACAGGGCAGATACATACTGTTATAATTGTAAAGGATTCTTTCACGCGGAATGTCTCACTGCAAATCTCAATGGAAAATACAGGAGTGATTGGCCTAAGGTAATAATTGTTCATCATCATCATTAGCGCTACACCTCATTATGTGTCTTGGCTTCGTCAAAAATCTTCTATTCCACCGTCTCCTTTGACTTTTAAAACAAACTCGACTTATTCCACTAACTCAACTCACCATTATCACGATACTCGATTACATCAGTGTGTTTAATATAGTGAGAAAACTTTTGAGTATTTTATTAATAGTATTTATTCACTTACAGATTTGCAGCGCGTGCTTGAAGTGCAAGAGCTGTGATAGTTTTAAAGTAACAAAGTTCCTGGGAAGTCTGCCTTTCTGCTCGTCCTGCTTCCGACTTCGGCAGAAGGGCAACTACTGCCCTCTGTGCCAAGGATGCTACCAAGACAATGATTTCGACAGCAAGGTAATTTTAATTTATTTTTGATTAATCATCTTCTCACGTGCGAGAAAGCTTCTGATATTTTGATTTTGAAACATCTTGAAATCCATCTTCAAACCCAAATCTGTGTATTTTTTTGTTTACATTTAACATACAGTACAAGCTCAGTGGTCCAACTCTCCTTAATTCAATAACTCATGGATTCTCAATACGTACATAATTTAATTTTATATCACACTATAAACTACTGTTTACAGTTTAAAGTACTGTGACAAGTTTGCATAATTTTTTTCTAGTTCGTATGTGACCATTATTCTTGGTTTCATTACAAGACTTTTAAATGGTATGAATTTGAAGGCTGTTGTGGTTGTTTAACATATAGAATAATTAACGGATTTTACGTGAATTTGGTGGCACCTGCGATTCTGCAATGTTACAACTGCTTTTATCCAAGGTAGACTCTACCCTGAGAAAGGGTGTCTACACTGGACAATGGCGGTTATAACATCGCCGAAACGTCGGGTGCTACCAACTTCACATTGTATAAAGTTTGAAATGGTGTTTGATGATGACAGTAAGGGAATGGACTGTCTCCCGACCAACTTCACTTAGTTTGTATCTTACCCCCATATAGATCAGGACTCTCAAGCTGCAGTTGCATACATTTGCTTGCCTTAGGCTTGTGTTGCTTTACTTAAGGTGCTACATCTTATTGAGTCGTCTGAGTTTAAATTAAGTAATTAACTTGCTAAGTTTCATTCAAAAACTTATCTTCCCCTCCCTCAACAACAAGCCATCCTCACATCAAATGCCGATTTCCGAGTGATTCTCTGCTGGATCCCTGGTCGCACTGGAATCGGTGGTAACGGAAGGGCAGCCGAACTTGCGAACGCGGCTAGAATTTCTGGTTTCTTTGTCGATTGCCGCCTGTCTCTCTCGGACCTCTTCCCCATTATAGACAATATGCTCGCTACTAAATGGGCCCAGAGGTGGGGAGTCGTCATTGGTTAAAGGCAAGAGGTATTCCCTCATTCAACCAGAAATAAAGGCCAATTCATGGTTCCACCACTAACCTTTTAACCGCAAGAAAATTTCCATTGTATGCAGGATGCGTATCGGCCACTGCTGCAATCCTCCAGCCAATCTCTGCCACATTCATGTACTCCTGTCTCCACAATGCGACTGCGGTCATGCGGTTTGCGCTCTGGATCATCTTTTCTTTGATTACTTCATTGTTGTTTAGTGTAATGATAGTGTAATTAGTGCTATACGTAAAGAACACAATTATAAAATGTCTTCCCCTTAATAGAGACAATAGGAAAAGTGTTAATGGACACATTCTTAGTTAAGTCAGCATTAGAAGATTAGGTCAAATTTAAAATACTTATTAGTCTTAAGACTACATTGTATTTCAATGATATATCCTATGTGGTATATTATTTATTAAAAATAAATAAAAACCTTCATTATTAATAATTGCTCTAACTTAATCTTGAACTTCTTAGACCTCAAAATTCAATTCCTTAGTATAGAATTTCTATAATCTCTCAACTCCCTTAAATGTATTAAAATTACTTTGCTATAATTTAGAATGTTTTTTATATTTTCTGGCAACTTATTATAGAAATTGAGGCTTATATAATGAGTAGTAGACTGGAATTTGAACGAATTAGGATTTATTCCTCGTATCATGGGAATGCTCGTTGGCGTGCGTTACATAACTATTTTTGCTTTTATGGAATTCGGCCAGTTGGCTCAGTCTTCTTTAGACGTCTCCTCAATGGCTTCTTGGAACGCTATCACCGCCGCTTCTGAGTTCGCGAACCGTATACCTCGAAGTTTATCCTTAATATTTAAAAAAAAATCAATGTTCGAGGTCTGGACTATGGTGGATACTTTATCAGTTCCACATCTTCTTGTTTTTATTTAAGTTTGACTATATGTATTAATAATTAGATTAACCTCTTTTGGACATTGTCATCTTTATGTAGTCTCAGGTAAAAGTTTGCAGTAGTTGTAAGTTAATGTTCTTTATATGATTTTCAACAATCTCACTCAACAAATTTACGGGTTGACCAAAAGATTGTCTTTTCGATGATAAGTTCTTCTTTGCGACGATAAGTCCTACTTGTAAATAGTTAAGTTCTGCACAATAGTTTTTTAACTTAAGTAGATTGATGTGTCGCAGTACGTTATTAATGCGGCGCCGCTGAACGTTAATTAAGTCGCAATGTGATTATTGGCTAATTAGTATTTGATCTGACTCGATGAATATCTGGTGATGATGTGACGATATCTAGACTGAAGTACTGGCTTTCATAGTTGCTCTTATGACGTTCGCGCTATTTTTCTCTTGATGGGTGAGGACTGGACTTCCTCTCTGTTTGTCGATTGCCCAATGCTATCCATTGTCTTACGGCTTGGCTATTGATGATTCATTACTTGGTTGCGATATTTCACATTAATTTCTTGCCGTGCGTGCCTGTCCTCATTTGACCCTGTCTGTCATTTTATAATTTCCCAATTATGTTGCTTAATTAGGTTGTTACAGTTTTTAATCCATATTTGTAAACGTTGTTTGTTACAAGTAACTATTGCCAAATTCTTCAAGTTCTCTCGCATATGAAAACGACTATATATCTTTGTGACAAATTTAGAGTTAACGCTGTTTATCGTTCTTTTTAGATGATGGAATGCGGATGGTGCTCAAGGTGGGTGCACGCAAGGTGCGAAGGACTCAGCGGAGAAGGCTATCAGTTACTCTCAGCTCTCCCTCACAATGTGGAATACATCTGCCGGCAATGTCTGCCCGACAATCCCCCATGGCGAGAAATGCTCGGAACTTACCTGCGGGGAAAACTCATCTCCCTCCTAAAAATACTAGCGAGAAACAAGGATGCTTGCGCCCTTTTAAAATTAACGCCGCACAAAAATACACCCCCGGAGAATAGGCTGTGTCTGTGTGAATCTCCGGTTGCAGTTCGAAAGCTAATATTTGACGATCGCCCCGCTCAACAGTCGTCTGGGGTAAAAGCCATAGAAGCGGAGAAGGCGGAAGCCGCGGCGAACAATGCGCATTACGCCGACGATAACAAACCGCTCATGCACAAAATCGTCGTTGTTAACCTTCAAGAATCCCTCATGCAGAACAAGGAGATATGTTTCTCGACGGGGGTCTGCGATGTGGAAGACGACGACGGAGGCGAGATGCGCGGTGGGTACGAAATGCGCCCATGCTGCGTTAAAGTCAACGATAACTCGCAGTCGAGCGAAGACGAGAACGAAATGAAAGTGGCGCTCGGAAGCGACGTTCAGACATCCGTGCGGCTCGTACCGACCGCGATGCATGACGACAAATATGAGAACATATCCGACGACGACGACGCTGTCGTTAAAACAAACGATGAAACGCTCATCATACGAAAAGATGATCAAAATGCGCCGAGCGTAACCATTGCGTGTTTAGAAGGTCACAGCACTGACGTCGACTGTCCGTGCGGAAACATAAAATCCCGCGATGACACCCCGTCGCTTCTGAAAGTAAAGAAACGAGTAAACGCTAACGAATACGCGTCCTTGAAAGAGTTTAACGGCGATATGCAAGAAGCGATACGGAAGACGCACTCGGACGAATTAATCAAAGTCTATCGTGATATATTTACTGAAACGTTTCCATGGTTCGACTGCGAATCGAACTGCCTAAATCCCGATCTTGAAATCGAAGACGACGCCGATGAGACTGATTCTCTAAAAGACGAGGATATCGGAGAGAATTTGCGGAAATCTAGAATCAACATCGACGCTAGTACTGCATCTGAGGATCACGTTGTTCCAAAAATTGCGACGGAATCAAAATCATTCGACAGTTATCTATATGATGATTCCATTATCGAAGATGTTCGCGTATGCATTTTATGTAAGGAAATTGGCGAAGGGCCGCCGTCTATGGAAGGACGTTTGTTATACTGTGGACAGAACGATTGGATACATTCAAATTGCGCTTTGTGGTCGAATGAGGTATTCGAAGAAATCGACGGATCTTTACAAAACGTGCAGAGTGCAATTACACGCAGCAAGACAATAAAATGCGCATCTTGTGACATGAAAGGTGCGAGCGTCAGCTGTTGCACCAAGAATTGCAATACGTCATACCACTTCACTTGCGCAAGGAAGAGCGACTGCGCATTCCTCGACGATAAACGCGTTTTTTGTCCAACGCACGCGTCCGACGTCACAGACAAACTGCAGAAAGAAAATGACTTTGACTTGGTGCGGCCTGTTTATGTAGAGTTCGATCGCAAACGAAAGAAGTACGGCGATCCGAGTAACGTTCAATTTCTTCTAGGCAGTCTGACCGTTAAGAATCTCGGGAGGATCATACCGTCTGTATCGGATCACGATGATATTTTGATTCCGGCCGATTTCGTGTGCACGAAACTATACTGGTCGACAAAACAGCCGTGGAAAATCATTCAATACACCATCAAAACAAAGTTGCTTTTAGCGGAACCGTTGCCCGGTTTTGATTTCGGCGTCAATATCACCGTTGACCATTCTCTGAATTCAAATATCGTCGAAAGAATTATGGCGGAGATTTCATCATGGCATAAAAGCGTTGCGACTACTGATCGTACTCTAATGGCGAAAAAAGCTGATATGTCGCCGATTAAATTTCGGAACAACATCAGTTTGACATTAGAAGATATCGCTGTTAAACAAGTCGTTGAACATTTACTCGATATCGTTTGTAAGAATGAACAGCAAGATGACACTCCAGAAGAAGAGCCACAGAATACGGCGGATTTACTCCCCCCAGAATTAAAAGATGCAATATTCGAGGATTTAAATCACGATTTGTTAGATGGAATATCAATGCAGGATATATTCCCGAAATTAATGTCGTATGAAGATCTTGTGGCCATGGATATAAAAGGGGAGTTCTTCACAACTGAACAGAAAGATAAAACGACGGAACAAGGTGATGATTCAGCTTCGAAAGCCGATGATGCTCGTGATAAAAATAAAGGCGAAGGTTGGACGGATCCGAAGACGTCCGGAAGCGATTTTTTAGATGAGTTACTAAATGCTAGACTAGAGGCCGGTGTACGCGAATTGAAGCGGAGTAAATCGGAAATGTTTCTGCAGAAAAGTCTGACTAGTCGCGGACATCAGCGGTCGTGTAGTTTGACTTCAACGCGGCCCGCTCTGATCAAAAAGTCTAAGCCGGCGAAACCGACTCTTAAAGAAACTAGTCCACCCAAGTCTGAATCTATCGAATCGGAGGCTCCTATCCGGCAGGCGCGGCTGATACAAATGGATGGTACTGCAGATACAGTTTCTGAAAGCGGCTCATCGACCCAATCCATCGTAGATGATCAATTCCAGAAGACTCCGCAAGATTCTAAAGATGAAAAGAACGATCATGTGATTGATTTCTACACGAAAATGCAGTGTAGCCCCATTTCGCAATTAGACGGCGCTGATGATTTCTCGTGCTCCGACAGCGAATGCTCCACGCCGATGTTGAGCCCTGCTGGTCGCGACGAATCCGATTTCACGCCGATACCGCAATTAGACGGCGCCGATGAAATGTCATCGAGCGGAAGCGAAAGCAATTCCCCTAGAAACCCGACGAATCAAATTTACTTCCGAACGAATTCAAATGAAGCATCTTATACTGTCACCGTTTCCGCTGCAAACATCGCAGCGACTGAAATGTTAATGCGATCACCGTTGGACGAAAGCTTCTTACGAGTCGGTCAATTGGAGCAGACGGTCCGATGTGACCGCTGCCACAATACTTACAGAAATAAAGATTCGTACGATCGGCATCTGCCGTCGTGCGATATGATGTCGACTAGCGAATCCGAGAGTGAGACGCCGAAATCCCCAGAGACGCGCACACTCGGAACTATACCGTCGTCATTCCACGGGTCATTCATTCAGCCGACCGCTATGATCTCTCAGCACAACTATGATACTGATGCATCGAAACCGGGTTTAATTACTGGTCGCAGGACATCGGTGAACACTCGACAAATCACGATAAACGGTACTATCGTCGAAACACCTTCGCCGAGCCCTGTCGGCAACGACGGTTTCAATCCAGCCGACATCAAAACGAACAGCATATTTTTAGATGCCTCGAAACAGGCGACGATAATGAGTCCTCAGATGATAGCATCACCACAAATAATTGTTAATCCAACGCTTCAACAAATCAGCCCACCTAAAGTATCCATCGGCAGTCAAAACATGTATAAACCGCAGTTGATCAGCGGACCTACAACTGGAATACCATACAATATTTGTATGAAACCGGCCTCGAACATACAAACAATGCAGGCCGGAAATCTCAACCACATATTAACTAGTGGAGTTTTATCTACGAATCCAAATCAAGTACTTACATTAGCTCCTCACCAGCACAATATTGCTCCCGCTCTACATGGGAAACCGCAGACGATTCAATTTCCAAATGTTTCTATTCAAGGCAATACGCTGCAGGCGATTCCGACATCTCTCGGAAATCCACTTCTGCAAAATATTCAGCCAATGATACGACCGCAAATGCAGAATCAGACAATTCTAATGCCGGGAACGAACGCTCGTCTCGCTTCCCCGAACTCGCAACAAAAGCACCAAATTCTAATACCGCAGTGTTCGCAGAAATCGCCTAAGAAACAACCGCCGACCCTCCAAACGAAGCCGCAGCTCCAAGCTTCGCCAAGAGCAAAAGGAAAAGCCATAGCGAAAACGGCAACGATTAAGCGGCAGGTGACTAAATTCGAAAAGCCGATCCAAGCAATGAATCAACCGGTTTCCTTAGCCAGCGGTGGGGCCGTTATACAGTTACAACACAACCAGTCTGGACAGCCATCAATAATCGTTCAACAAGTACCAAATCCAAATATAATATCGTACGTTGAAGCGTTATCACAGCAGCAAGGGCAAAACTTACAATACATAATAGGTCCACAGGGAGATTTCAAACAGGCGCCGCAGTTCATATCGCAAGGCGGTCTCGTTCCACAGACGTTCCAGATACAACAGACGGAAAACGGTGGTCTTGTTGCCGTTCCCAGTGCAGGAATCCCAGTTTTATTACCACAAGGTGGAGTCGGTTTACTTCCACAGTCCGCTCTACCGCATGGGACGACGATACTCCCGCAAGGTACGATTCAAACGCAGAACGGAACGACTATAATCCCCCAGGCGACGATACAAACGCAGAACGGTACAGCATTAATTCCGCAGAGCGCTATCCAAGGTTTATCGCAACAGCAACCGAACAGTATCGGCAATGCGCAAATACTCCCGCAGGGAGCTCTTCAATCGCAAGGCGGGACAATCATATCGCAACCGTCCGGAACGACCACAATACTCCCTCAGGGCACAATTCTACCGCAAGGGTTACAATTCTGCAACGATCAAGTGCTACTCGGATCGACCCCAACATTAGAAATGGTCACCGATCCATCGGGATGCATGTATCTAACCACCGCTCAACCGGTCTATTACGGACTGGAAACCATCGTACAGAATACGGTGATGTCATCGCAGCAATTCGTATCAACCGCAATGCAAGGGGTCCTCGCACAAAACAGCAGCTTTTCGGCGACAACGACCCAAGTGTTCCAAGCGAGTAAAATCGAGCCAATCGTCGAGATGCCGACTGGATACGTCGTCGTCAATAACACTCCTCAGGATAACATAATTACCTCACAGTCGAATGTCGTGTCGCCGCAATTGGCTAATTTGCAGCTGTCATCGGCACAACCGCAAAAAAAATCAACAATCGAGAAAATGATCACATCACAACCTTTGACGAGACCACCCTTAAAATCAACGAATCCCACTGTTATGAGTATTGGTAATGTCCCGAATCAAATGCGCTGCCAGACGCCTCTAATTCAAACGAAACAGAGCAACATCACTCTACAACCAATGACAACAATATCAACATCGACTCCAATAAACATTGCGCAATCGATCGCAAATACAAACTTAGTTGTGTCAAATTGTAACATCAGTACAATTTCACAGCCGATCGTATCGAGTGCCATCACACCGAGCAATGTTCAGAAATTCACCTCACCAGATTTATCAGATCCAAATCAAGAATGCATTTCGCAAGGTCAGCAGTTGTTGAATCTCCCGCTCAATGTGCAGCAGATCATAAGGAACAATCCTGGGGCGCAGGTGTGGAGAATGCCAGCGTCCAGCATCTCAAATGCACAGCACGACGGAAACAGACCAATAAACATTCAAATATCCGCAGCGAATGAACGGCCGCAAATCCAGAAGATATCGATTGCGAGTAATATGCCTCCGACATCCGTGACGAATATTTCCGCCGCTCAGAATATTCCGGCGACGATCCGTAGCTATCAATACGGACCGGAAAGTGGTCATTTGAAGCATAGCTTACCGCCGTGTATTTCCTTGCCGAATACGAATAATATTCAAGTGTCGCACGGAAACACGATTATAAATAATCAACAAGTTTCCACTGTTGGGAATCAGTCATTGTGTCAGCAGTTTGCAAGCCAGGCGACAGTCACCACGACGATGGCTTGTAATGCTCCTGAAATGCAGGTTCATCACGATAACGATATCAATAAACAACCGTATCAGATGAATACGAACTTACAGCAGAGACACAATGTTGAAATGAACAACGTTCTCAGTATAAACAGCGGTTTCATCAATCAGCAGAATGATAAATTATATCACGACTCCGAGAATTTTATGCACATCGGCAATAACAACCGCATTCAAGGAACGCAGAGTTGTGCGATGCCAAACACAAATATAAATGCACACCATTCACATAATCTACAAAATATGAGTAACTGTATCATTTCCAGCCAACCGACGAGTAATTTCTCTAATCAGACACATAACATGATGAATACCAACAACGGTAACCAGCAACAAATTCACAACCAAATTTTGTCATTAGGAAATAACACATCGGCAAACATCAACACAAATGGCAATCATAACCACATTTGTCATACGGCCAACAACAGAATACATCTTATAAATAATAATGCAAATGGAAACACCAGTTCAAATCACTGTAATCTCCCAAATATACCGAATAATAATCTATTCCCGGGTAATAACATCACACATTCGAGTAATGCAGGAATTCATAGTAGCCAAAATCATAATAATATGATGAACAGCCACCCATATGCATCAATGTCTAATTGTATTAATTTACCTGAACCGCAACAAACTCAATGCATGGGAAATCAACATCATATAAATAATGAACAACAAATGCCAAACTCCAATGATCAAGCCAACACCACACCGAATCATCTGCAATTACCTAATTGTATGAATATGCAACCACAATTACTGACAGGAATGAACAACCAATTATCTGACGGCGGCATTACACAAAATCAACTGCAAGATCAACACAGCCAAATTAGCAGTTTACAACAACAGCAGCAACAACAGCAACAAAACATTCAACAACCACAAATGATGCACCACCATCTACAGCAAATGTCAAACATATCGCATCTGAACAATCAAAACCAAAGTTATCAAAATCAGAATAATCAATATCAGATATCGCAGCCCGTCATGAATATGTCTCAACCAGTAATGACGGAGCACGCTCACATTGATAATCAAACCCGATTAGATTCGCTCCCGAGTTGTAACATAAACAACTCATTCATGAACAACAACAATCATTCTTTCTCTCAGAACCACATGCCAAATATGAATATGAGTCATCAGTTGCACGTTAGCAATTCGCAATCGCAGCACATGAACAATCACACAAATATGCATCAATTGAACAATTCACAGCACAACCACAATCAAATGGTTCTGTTGAATCATAGTCACAACAACCAGCAATCGATTGCAAACCACCAGCAATCGATTATAAATAATCATCAACCGATTATAAACAATCAGCAATCGATTATAAACAACCAGCAACCGATTTCTAGCCACCAACAATCAATAATAAATAATCAGCAACCAATTATAAACACTCAACAACCGATTATAAACAATCAGCAACCGATTATAAATAATCAGCAACCGATTATAACTAATCAGCAACCGATTGCAAACCATCAGCAATCGATTATAAATAATCAGCAACCGATTATAAATAATCAGCAACCGATTATAAATAATCAGCAACCGCTTGCAAACCACCAGCAATCGATTATAAATAACCAGCAACCGATTATAAATAATCAGCAACCGATTATAAACAACCAACAACCGATAATAAACAACGATATGATATCGCACGGGAATAACATGAATAATCTGAACCAGAGTCAATTGATGCACAATCATATTTTAAATATACAACCAAGGCACGATAACAACCGCTCGACAGGGAATGTAGACAATACTAAACCAAATTTAGCACCGCTCATTGATTCTGCCAATAAATCGGGTGATCGAATGCCGCAGATGATAGTTGGAAATCAAATGGGATTCTTACAAAATCGAGTAATAAATCTGCCAAGTAGCCGATCTCCGATAAACCAGCCGGAGCCGAATGTAATTACAGATTGTAGCAAGACACCAGCCCAAATCAAGCTGGAAACAGAATGTCAAAGAAATTTCAACAATAGCGAACCTACACCTGCGAGAACAGGCGAACAAAATCAGATCAGTTCTCCGTTAAACAATAAACAGATTATTCTTCCACCGCAACAGAATACTATACCACCAAAACTCCCGGCTCATGTCAACTTGATGTCCGTGAATACAGCAACCTCAGTGCAGCAATCTCCTCCAGTCAACAATGTAATCAATTTACCGGTGTTGAGTAATGCTAATGCGATTAATTTACCGGGGCAGTCCAGTGCTATTTCGCTCCCGAAAGCCCCGACCCATCAATCGGGCATTCCGACGAACGTAGTGAATCCGATGTCGACAAGGCCGATGAATCGGGTGTTGCCGATACACAGAGATGCACAGACCAAGACGATTGCGCGACCGATCCCTCAACCGGCGAGGGTTGCGCCCGTTCGCCCACCAAAACCGCCCACGCCGAGGAACCAAGACATGCCCGATCTGAGCATCAAAGAAGAGGATATGGTTGTCGATAGCGATTTGGAAAAGGCGATCGAAGAATCAAAACGGACTCTTGAAATGGAAGAGCGGAAACGAGAGGAAGAGGCTACGGCCACGGCGATAGCCGCCACTCAAGAAACCCGCGCCGAAACTCAACCAGAGGCACCGAAAGAGATTCAACCGCCGCCTGTGATTCCCGCCCCCGAGCCGGTTGTCGTCAACAAAGTCTACAAAGTCAGCGTTAAAAATATAAAAGAAAAGGAGAACAAAGTAGAGTCGGCGAAGATGAATATATCCGCTAAAGTGGAGCAGAAGCTCAAGAGGACGATTGAAGGCTTGAATAAGACGGAAATATTGCTGCAGAAGAAAGTGCCTATGCGGACGAAGCAGTCGCAGGAGAGTCAGTCGAAGACTAAACAGCCGCACGGCGGCTCAAAGCCGCCGAAAGACGACAGTCCAAAGATGCTTTACGAGATTACTTCAGAGGATGGGTTCAACTATAGCTCCACATCACTGAGTGATCTATGGGGCAAGGTTATAGAAGCCATTCAGAACGCCCGGCGACAGCACGGATTAACGCCGCTGCAGTATACTCTTCCGCCAAATTTACCAGGGACGCCGTTCTTAGCGCTTCATAACAACGCCCTCAAATATCTTGTGGAGCAATTACCAGGGGTAAGTGAATTTTTTTTAAAATATTTTTTTTAGAATGTCAAAAATAACTCACAAATAGAAGAATATATCTCCCTTAATTTGAATTTAATTTATTAAATTTATAACTGTTAGCTTTAAACTATTTTGGACTGGTACAGTTATGAAATATTCCATTTTTTGGACCGTCTGTAGTATTATATAGGACGGTCCTTATAGTTTGATGCATGCTATGCGTCCATCCGTATGTCCGAAGACTTCCCGTGGCCCGATCTTAACCAATGTTTGGTAGGGAGGAGTTCATTAAATCTACCATATCTTTAATTTTAACCTGTCCTAAAATTCTGAATTAATTTCAAATTTTTCCTTTAGGCGAACAGATGCGTAAAATATAAAGCGATTAACGGCAGGAAGATCCTGTCGGCCTGGGACACGGATCTCGGCCTGGATGAGGGATTCAAAGAGAGCACAGCTGGCTGTGCGCGAGCCGGTATCCTGGGCAGGAAACCATCGCACGATATCTTCAACTGGCTCGCTTCTTCCCATCGGGATCCGCCAATCCCTTTAAACATGACGCAGGAGGGAGATCTGCCAATTTCAAGGTATGGGTGTTGAATGAATATGCTTCATTGGAATGTGAAAATTTGTGTACTGGCAAAAACCTATTTATATCATATGTTTTTATCAAATTCTGTAAGGCCTTGTTCTATAATATCACTTTGTTCTATGATAAATTTGTGTCCTCAAGAAAGTGCCCAACTATGAAGTTGAAGTGAAACCGTGTTTGAGCTTCATTGTCCATCTACGAGCAATCATTTACATTTACAAATGGAAAAACGTAATTGTTTTACAATTTTATGTTCTCTAGATGGTTGATAAACTACCTAGGGCAAAGCTGATATAACACAATTAACACCAATGATAAATTCTTTTAATGTGTAAAGTTTTGCATACACATCCCCATGCTATGGGGATGTGTAAGCAAAATTTTTGTAGGGGACACCAGTTCCCGAAAAGTGAATTGACCGACGCACCGCCCGAGCGAGCATTGTGCGAGCTCGATGTCTGAGTGAGGAAGAACATAGCTTAATTAGTATAATGTACCTGAGGGAGAAGAAAGAAAACAATGACAGTATGGGGGTGTTCGCGAAACTTTTTGTAGGTCGCACTAGTAGCGATTAACCCATGGAGGTGAGAAATGAGTGATGCACCGCGCGATTGAGCATTCGCACGAAACACGGGCAGTCGATCGCCGTAGTGCTATCAGATGAGTGACACAATTTCCAGTCATAATACTGTTAAAAACCGAAAAAAAAAATACATTTTCTTAGAAATCCCAGTAAAACTACTGAATTCATACATTTCAAAACCTAAAATGCCCATGACTCTCGCCAATATATAAAATAACAGCCAATTTAGCTGGTAAAATTGCATGCTTTCCTCCGGCTATCAGTATATAGTTTTACCGACTGATCATGTGCCTTTCGTGGTTTTTTCTATAAACTCTTTATGATATTTTCATCCTGCTCTCTCATCACATGGCCTAATTATCATTTACAGTTATTCTTTATTTCTGTGACAATCCAGGGCTGGTCCACTAACTGTTTTTAAGCAGAAGAACTGTTTCTAAGCAGAAGAACTGTTTTAACTGTTTCTAAGCAGAAGATTACATATTTTTACATTGTGCTTATGTGAAATAAACTTTTTGATTGATAAATAAACTTTGACTGGTTAAATAATTACATGGTTACTGAATATCATATGTACATAAGATAGTGAATACTTTTAGACCTCAAATGTACCTGCATGGACGAACTATTGTATTGTCTTTCGTTGAAATGCGGTTCAGCCTATAGCGTGGGTTCACATTACTGCCCCGAGCTCTATAGCGGGGGTCTACTGTACCACAAACCTCTGAAATACAATTGTATAGAATAGGTATATGTACCTACCTGGGCATTAGGTCAATTAAGTCCTCGTCCTAGATAAATTAAACAGATATATTTCGATCGCATTTGTGACAAATACTTCATGGATATGAAACAGATTGTCGATAACTCTAAAAATTTTAAACTATAAAATTTACAATGACATTGTTTTGCAGTACAGCATCAAATAAATGACATAAAAACATCATTCAGTGTAATATGATTTCTGGATTAGGGAGGGGCATATTAGGTTTCGTCCCGGGTGCCCCTTTTCCTCAGCGCGGCGCTGGGTTCTCCCATTTATGCCTATCTGTAATTAAAATGGTGATCCAAGTTGCCTGAACTGTGAAATTTTCAGGAAGGTTAAATCATCTAGGTCAGTGTTGAGCAAACTCTTTTAAATGGCGGGCCAAATAACCACCCGTCAACTGTGGCTGGATCACAAACGGCCCATATTTGGCTCATATCATCGGTGTCACGCCAAAACCTCTAATGTGCCAAAATAAATATTTTGAGTTAGGTACACAGTCAGTTGAATTTAGTACTCAAAATGAAACGAAGAATGTTATGTTAACTCGCCAATGTGATAACTGCAATAGAAGTGGTCGATACAAGCCACATGTTTTTTGATCAAAGTATCCAATCCTCTTTAGATGTAAATTAATAATACTATATTTGGTCTTCATCTTTTATAATATATTTTTCGACCCGAATGAGATCCAAAATATTTTCTTTATTCAACCCCACCCTCTTCCTTATGGCATATGTATTTTTATATAAAAAATATATTATCTGTCTACTCGACTTACTCTTCATTTTGATTTGTCACATATTAGAAAATATTTTTAACCACCCTCATAAACACGGCCACCATCTAAAATGGAATAAAAAAAATCTTTACATTGTTTTTAATAACTTTGAGAAACATTTATGCCAAATTCAAAGAAAATAAGAGAACACATTCGGTCGTAAATGCGTAACACACAAATTTATAGACAAACAGATGAAACGGCGAACAGTCAAATTAAAACAGGACCTCACTACACTCGGTCAAAATAGGTATAATTTATAAAATCGCATCTCTTGGCATGCCAAATTCAAATAAAATTGAAGAATGCGTTTGGTCGTAAATGCGTCACACAAATTTATAAATGAACAGATGAAATGGCGAACAGTCAAATTAAAACAGGACCTCGCTACTCTCAGTCAAAATAGGTTTGATTTATAAAATCCCATCTTTTCACGTGATGAGTCATTTGAGAGGAATACAGGTAGAGAGCCTTCTTTACAGACTATTATTTTATCTGTTTTGTACGCAGGACATAGTTTTCCTGTCACTGATCTAGTACACGCATGTATATTATTAATGTCAGGAAAGTAGACTTTTTGTGAGTGAATAACAATGGTGACTGCACTGTCTATATTTGTAGATAAAAATGCAGAGTCTATGGTGCCGTGCAGAAGATGGCATTCGGAGAAGCAAACTACACCAATTTGTTCAATGCGTGTTATGAAATATTTCAAAATTTAAAAGTTGGAAATCGTCGATGGCTCGATTTCATATTTAAACACCTGAATGCGCTTGCCGTAAGCATTGCTGCATAATTTTTTCGAGAAAAACTTGCAAAATGCATTAATGATTAATGTTGTCCGTCACTCTTTCAGGCGATTCACTAGCAGCACTATGCCAATGTCGATGCGGTTTAGACATTTAAAGGAAACATCTAAATTGGCGGTGGGCGTCTTCCGATCTCGCATTCACGGGAGGGGACTGTTCTGCCGACGGGATATTGACGCTGGTAAGTACTGCTTCAAATAATAATATTTTCGATATTAATATAGGAGTGTGTTTTTTCCCCCAACTTAAAATAATCTCTTCCACAAATTTTCATCAAAAAAGACCATTAACTACTTCCTCTCGGCAAAAGTGAGCTAAGGTTAATGACAGGACCTGTGAACTACCATTTGAAAGACTCGACTTGACAGGAATGATGCTGTAACGGCAGAGCATACGTATTATTACGCATACCGATCACACTCCAACGATGCTCCTCATCTCTGTATTAACATAGGACGACCAACCGTCCCGGATTCTGCGGGACCGTCCCGCAATAGTAGTTGTAATCCCGCATTGCAATAATTAATAAAATAGTCCCGCATAACATCTAACGCATCTCGCTTGTCCTAACACCCCACAAACCTACCTACCTATACCTAAAGAGATGGGAGGAGATTAAGAAGAGTACATAACGGCGATGGATGGAGGCGTCCAAACATTTTTAGGAAAGCGGAATGCCATTCAAAAATTGCCTAGCCATTGTCCAGTACTATATTTGTTTGCCAAGCACGAACGCACATACGGAACGAGTATGTTTTTACGTTGACGAATGCCTTATGGATATCGGAAAACTCGTCACTTTTGAAACGTTACATGCAATGCTTTCTGTAAAATTTAATAGGGGCAGTTGTGAAGACTTTTATGACATTCTTTACCAAAACCCAGAATTAATACAGAAATGCTACTCATGTGAGAAATATGATTTTCAAAATAAATGATAACTTCAGCAAGTTGCATTTCGCAGTCCTTCACACTCATACCCCCTGTCCCCAAGAATGTCCCGCATCGAGTTTCAAGTTGGCCGCGTTATATTAACATTGCGAACTCGGACCTGAGTAGAATACACCTGGGAGGTTAAATTCACTGTAATTGGTCATTAAAATTGGAATACCAGTTACTAAAGTACAAGCTTATAACATTGTGCCATAGGATGTGCTCAATCTCTCTTACTTCAATAAGTATTATGTATATGGTAAAATCTAGTAAAAAAGTTATTGTAATTAATAAATCAATAAATAAATGAATTGTCAGTTGAATGTTGTCCTAACATTTTAACAACTTCACTGCCAAGCCCGCACATGTGCAGGGTGCGGGTCGGCTGTGCAGGGACAGCTCTGCACATATGAGGACCATACCTGTTTATTGTATAGGCCACAAAAATTTTGGCTCCTCTGATGACTAGAAGATTCGGCTTGGCAGCGAAGTTGTTAATAGTAGACCTCATCTGAGGTCTCATCATCGACTGACTTACGAGTTTTCTGTTATATTTGGTCTCTATGAATATGATCAACTCATTTCTAGAAGAAATTTCTAAAACTACAATTTCCGCACCTCAAGTCTTTTAGCTACGAAGTAGTGCTAAGGTTGGAACGCCTGCTTGTGGCAATACAGCTGCCCTAAACCTACCTTAGTCAGTCGTTAGTCCGGGGTCCACCGTTCCTCCCTCAGAAATGTAATAATAATATTATGATGTGCCCGAATTCGACGGTGAATCCATGGCGGCTCCGCTTGTGTGAGAGGCGTTCAATAGGTTCTCGGTATAGGTATGAAAACAAAGATATGCAGATGTATATTTTTATTTTTTTTCAATGTGGACTACATTCTTCATACCTCTTATCTCAATGCATCTATTAGATCTTTCAATTATTTTTTTAAGTTCGTATAAAAGTAGTTTTCATTTTAGTTGGCAAAATGTTCAGTCACAACCGCCTTGAGTGCTTCATCGTCAACATATCGATTCCCTCGGAGATCTTTTTTCAGGTTCGGGAATAAAAAGTAGTCACTGGGGGCCAGTTCTGGACTGTACGGTGGGTGGTCCATGGTTTCGAACCTGCAGTTGCGCGCGGTAACCTTTACAATCTGAGTGGTGTGAACTGAAACATTATCATGCAGAAGCAGCACACCTTTGGCCAATTTTCACCTACTTTTTTCTTTAATGGCTGCTCTTAATTGCCATAGAATATTGGCATAGTATGCTGCCGTGATATTGACACCTTTATCCTTATAGTCTATCAGCAATATCCCCTGATAATTCCAAAAGATGGTGGCCGTGACCTTCCCAGCTGAAGGAACGACCTTGAATTTCTTGGAATGAGCTGATCCTCTAATATGCCACTGCATCGACTCTTGCTTGCTCTCAGGGTCATCATTATGAACCCACCTTTCATATCCAGTAACAATTATTTGGATGACTGCATCTGGATTGTTTCCATGTAGCTTCAAAAACTGCGAACAGCATTCCACGCGCGCTTTTTTTGATGCAACGTCAGCATTCGCAGCACCTATCTCCCCATCATTTTTGATTTATGAAGCTGTCATGAATGATATTGAGTACAGTAACGGTGGAAAGGCTAAGTCTCTCAGCTATCGATTTGATCTTCACTCGACTATTTTCCAATATAATTTTCTCGATTTTTCAATAATTTCCTGTAAAGAGGCTTCGACAGGCCGGCCAGCGCGAGGGTCATCTTCGATATTCTGCCTCCCACGTCTAAATTCACTTAACCACTTTTGGAAAGTAGCTAACGAAGGGCCAGATTCCCCGTGAACAGCATCCATTTCCTCTTTAATGCATTTTTAAATTTTACCTTGTTTGGTTAAGAATTTAATAACAGCGCGATGCTCTAATTTTAGTAAAAACGTAAAATTGCTGATATTGGTAGCGTTTATGTCCAACATTAAGAAAAAAAACCAATGAATGTTTTTTCCATGTTTATTTTTATTTATTGGCTATAAGTGAATGCATATGACCGGTATTTAAAAGTATACAAAAAGAGGTTAGAACCTATCTATATCGAGAACTTATTGAATGCCCTACGTATGTATTAAAAATAAAAGCCCATATATACTCTCATACTTAGATTAGATGCATTGTGGAGTCTGGGCTTTAGGGTTCAGCTACACTGCGACTTCTGCAGGTCTTTTGTGCCTCCGTTTGTCTTCTTCCTCAGGTACATTATACTAATTTATCTATGTTCTCTCACTCCTTACACATTGAGCTTCATAAGGATGCTCCCACAGACGGTGCGTCGTTCACTTCACTCCTTTCGGGAACTCAGTCGCCGCTTGTGCCACCTACAAAATGTTTTGCACACACATCCCCACTGCTATGATTGTAATCATTGCAATGAATTCCATAAAATTGTCATCAATGCCATTTAAATAATTCCCAGGTGAAATGGTGATTGAGTACGCTGGCGAAGTGATTCGAGCGGTGGTTGCAGACGGCCGCGAACGCAGCTACGAATCCGGCAACGGCAGTTCGGCTCGCGTCCACGGATGCTACATGTTCAGAATCGACGACCGCCTCGTGGTCGACGCCACCATGAAGGGCAACGCTGCTAGATTCATCAACCATTCTTGTGATGTGAGCTTTTTAACTTTATTTTATTGCTCTTTATACAGTACCTGGCCATATTATTAAGACCACCGTGCGTTTGAATACTGATTTACACTATTCAATATTGTTGAAAAAAAATATTATATTTAATTTATCATTGTTATGGTCAGGCCATATGACCATCTTGTTACACCGGTCGGCCCAACTCACGGCTCAACTTCAATCTGGCAGCCTCCCCGAAGAGGGCCCTCGGGCGGCCCTGGACGGTTGATGTATTGGTCGGTTTACCTGCCTTGCTCAACTGACAAATAGCCGGGAGGGTTTGGAAGCGTAATTCGATCTAAGGTAGCAGGGGTAGTTAGGTACCTTAAACTATCTACCCTTAGAAACGAACCATTGGCCACCCAATCTCGGGTGGCAAGGTTGAGCCTAGGACGCCTTGGATCTGCGATAATTATAGAGAGGAATTGCCGTTTACTTAAGGTAAAAGACAAGTGATCAAACCCGCGACCAGACGAAAGGTCGGAGGAATCAACCAAATCTGGGAGGTAGGGCGCTATCACACTAGCGATTTGCGAGCGTGTTTCCAGCGGGGCGATTTGTGAACGTGTTCGCAGCGAGACCGTCGCACGTTGACCGATCGCCTCGCTCGAAAAACAAACGCAAATCGCTAGTATGATAGCGCTGTTAGGCAGTGAGACTAGCCCGCTGAGTAGCTTGCTGCCCGGTGTCTCTCTATTGAGGCGTCGGCTTCTAACGGGCCGTTACATAGTTGGACAGTGGATTTATATCGTCAAAATTCTGTACTTTTCACCTCGGGGCGATATAGCGATAAAGTTCGTTGAAACGCCTCGGGGTGACGGGCTTGCCTGAATATAGTCTCAAATCCATAAATGTTATTCATTGTTTTTAGTTTAGTATGTATGTAAACAATCAGTATATTTTGGCCACTGTATTTCTAAGACACGGTTCTTATCTCAAGAAATGCTATTAAAGTAATTAAGACATAATGCTATGAAAGTAACTAATGTACACTATTCTTGCTCTATCTACATCAGTCAGCCGTCTTATTGCTAAGTTTCCTTGATAGTTTCTCAATTGGTGGACCCATTGCAACTTAGAGTCAATTGTTATCCCTAGAAACATAGTTGACGCCACAGGCTCCAGCCTAGCTCCATTTATTTCTACATTGGTTTGTACCTATTTAACATTAGATGTAGAAAATTAAATTACTTTAGTCTTTTTTTTCATTTAACAATAGATTATTTATATTCAACCAATGGACAACTTTTGAGAGTGCATTGTTAACTTCATCATAATTATACAATTATCGACTAATTTTAAACGTCAAAGAAGTATCGTCAGAAAACAATATAATTTCATGATTTTTTCCTATGTGGTATGGTAAATCATTTATATATACTAAGAATAGGAATGGGCCAAGAATGGAGTCTTGTGGGACACCCATGGTGACCATAGATTCTGGTGATCTTTTACCGTTTACATCAATCTTCTGTATTCTATGGCCCAAGTAAGAAGTCACAAGATCGAGAGCCTTGTTCCTAATGCCATAGTGATATAATTTCCGGACTAGAGTATCGCGGTGTACACAATCAAATGCCTTAGACAAGTTGCAGAAGATACCTCACGCTTCTTGTGAATCTTCCCAGGCCGCGAATATACCTTTTAATAGTTCGACTCCCGCATCTATGGTAGAGCAACCTCTCGTGAATCCAAACTGTTTCTTATGAAGTAAATTATAGTTGTTAAAATGTATGTGCAACTGTATAAGAATTAATTTTTCAAAAATTCTACTCAGTGGGCAGTACGGAAACAGGTCGAAAATTCGAGAGATCAGAAGTATCACCAGATTTAAACAATGGTATTATTTTACTGTTTCATCAGGTCAGGAAACACTCCAGAAGTGACACAACAATCAAATATATGTATTTGCTAGATAAGGTGCGATTATTTCTACGATGCATGAAACCGTTTTTTTTAGGATATCCCCATAGGTCCATGGTTTTCTTCATCTGAAATGTTTTAAAGGCAATAATAAGGCAGTCCATATAAGGTCTATTAATATGGCAGTCCACTGTACTTTTAATTATAAGAAACTGGAAATTTAAAAAACATAATACATTAAACATATTCCCAGGAATAGATGACAAAAGTTTAGTCGTATGATGGCGTATTTTGATGAATAGTTGAATCGCATTACTCAACTCGTTGAGTGAAAAATATCAGTATGCTCTCATCAGCGGTAACGATATAACACTGTCGCTCCTGTTCGGCTATTACGACTATTGAGAAGAATAAATAGCGTAACCCTGGCCAGGGCGTCTGCTTCCTAATTTCGTCGTATGTCCTGGTACTTACGCAAAGGTTAACAAAACCCTTATGAGTGACATTACTGCAATTCGCATCAATATATCATTTTTGTTTTAATTTTTCAATTGCAGCCGAATTGCTACTCGCGGGTGGTGGACATCCTTGGCCACAAACACATCATCATCTTTGCGCTGCGTAAAATCTGTCAGGGAGAGGAGCTCACCTACGACTATAAATTCCCGTTTGAAGATGTCAAAATCCCGTGCACATGCGGCGCCAAAAAGTGCAGAAAATATCTCAACTGAAAAAACGAGTACAATTTACAACAAAAATTTGGCTATATATTATTATTACCTATCAAAACCAGCGACTCAACGATGCATAATATTTTATTTAACTTAGTCGATTTTTTATAGTAACGATAATAATAATAAAAAGTACACAATTTATATACTATTTAATTATACCTAGTGACATATTTCTAAGGGCTCAATTGGATTGTAACGATCTATTTTGATCAACGAAGTTCCGAAAACTATGTACAGTTTTAGCATGCGAGGCTTTTATCACATAATATGTGTAATGTAAATGTAATTATTATTACGGTTACGATAAGAGTGTTTCGTTTTTTTTCAAGGCCTATTTTTCAAGCAAATTGTGGCGTATTCTGATTGTGTAGAGATCAGGCTGTGACTTCAAATGCTTTCTCTATAGTTACTTTTAAACTTATGTAAAAATGTACATATATTTTTTAATCTATGACTATTTATATTCTTTAATTTCATTCACCCTTAACAGAACTCTTCTAGTCGTATTTTTGCCTGTTGTTTTTTTTAGTACGTATGTGAGCATTGATTGATTTTGAAAATTTGTACAGTTTTAAGTACATTTAGCTCATAAATTTTATTAGATTATATGCTTTTTGCACATATCCATTAAGTAAATAGTTGTAATTCGATTCGACCAGTATTTATCGGGACAACAAATGTACAATTGTGTAATTTGTATAATATGCATTTAAACGTATGTAGAAAAGCTGCTTTTATCCAAAATTTTTAAATCGCTTTCTTAGATGTAGGTTATTTGTAAATATGTGTCCTTTTTAATAGAATTGTAATTATTTTCCACTATATTAATGTTTTAATTAAACTCTACTATATGAATATAAATCAGTGTCTGTTGACTTTTAATATTTTAATAGTTTTATATAATTGATTGTTACATAAGTAATAAAAACGAATATCTGCTCTTTTAATCGTTTAATTCATTCCATGAATTTTCGTGACAAAAAATGTATCACATCGAAAAGCTCGAGACGTGGCCTATATTGTTAAAAAAAAATATTCGAATTGTAAATCCAGTAGTCAATATCCCAGTGCGTGAGGAAAATGTTGAAAATCTCAAATTATGTAGAATTCCATTATTTAGTCGTAAGTTTATGCTTGCCACAAAGTGGTTGTCCCTAGTTTTTAATATGAGAACCTCATTAAAATGATATTATTATTATTTCCCTTATTTTTTTCCTATTTAATTAACAATAATATAAGTATTAAAAACTACCGCCATTGCGCCTAATGTCTGTGTACATTTGCTTCTAAAGCAGTCTTAAAATATTGTTTTTTTTTAATTTTATTAAATTAAGTTATTTATATAATGCATTATTTATTGTATTCATTTTCGGACTATTTGCGACAGGAAAGCGCAGACAACAGGTTATTGAAATTAAATAAAAATGTGATTAATTTGCAAAATATTTGTTGTTTTGTTTATTGAGTGGTGATATAAAATCCTTTATTTCGAAATCTAGCTTTAGGGGATTTGACATCTGTCATGTCAACTCAAAATCGCCAGAAGGAAAAAATGTTGGCAGCACAGGCAAAGAAAGAAATCGTAAAATTCCCGCCGTTTTAGATAGCATATGCGAATATTTACGTCTACAGTGGTAATAATTAGATTCTGTTTGATTGCACGGAGTCTGCGCGATATGTTTTTTGAAAATGCCGCGACGAGGGCTTAAAATATTGCTAGGTCACGTGAGCGACATCGATCCAATCGCAGTTTGCGTCTTGTAGGTCCATTCAACTTCATTTAGAGCGAGATTAGAGTTAGACAACGATACGATTATTCTTTGTATCGTACGATAGGCGAAATCAAATATATTATTGCAATTAGGTGGTTTTGTCTCATTATTGTTACGCAGTGAATGTTTACATATTAAAATATGCGTTGGGATTATCGATGCTGTGTCTGTAACCTGCCATATCAGGATTTTATAATGATCGCTGTCGTCTATCCACCGTGACGTCGTAAGACTTTTGGGACAAAACAATCTACTGATCAGTTACGCAGTGGCATACCTCAAACAGCGAGAGCACTGGCAAGTCAGTAGAGCTTCCTCGATCCTTAATTTTCAGTTTTGGAAAGACCTTCCACACAGCTCGAGGTCACTTAAGCGAGCATCTACTTGATGTGAACAATTACAGCCTGTCCGCCATTTCGCCCCGGATTGGGTGGCCAGCGGGTCATTTCAAATGAGAATGACACTATGTCGATATATAACCCTCTTAGTCACCTCCGATAACCTCAATGTACAACATTGATTTTGCAGAGTGCACTGATCACGGCTCGTCCGGGGGAATTCTTTCATTCGATTATTTTCTGGAGGAGACTTCCGAATAGGAGCTGAACCATGAGTTAGTCCGGCCGTAAAACAATGACCTTGCGATCCGAGTTGCATGTAATCATGAAAAAGTGCAGATAACAAGTAGGTTGACGAATAAAAACTCGATAGGTAGGTTTGTGGTCGATAGAATCGCTATTAGCGCCTAAAGAATTGGATGAAAGAATTCCCCAATACGAGCACTGGGTAGTGCACATGTAAAAGCAGCTTTCCTTATAAAATTTGCTGTCGCTGATAAGATAGTATTTGACGTAACATATTCGTTCGTAACGTATTCTCACCAACAAATGGCGATTTTGTTCTGTTATTTGTGGGGAAACAATTTTGTGATTTTACACAAAATGTACGATTGGCACATCACTAACGATTACGCACGATCTGGATGAATATATACAACATATGCCTGTCTCTTTCGCGCTGAGGTATGCGATGGTGTGAAAAAGAAAGAAAAGGCAACAATTCAAAATTGAACCATGGGAGTACTGCTTTTTTCGTGGTGTGGGTGTCGTGTGTCGCTAGCTGGGTGTCAAATTTTTTGATAAAATGAGCCATTGGCAGGTTCTCGTTGTTTAATATTGTATTTTTCGCGTTTAATCGATATTACAACGCTGCGATTTTAATGAAAAAGTGACGGGGTGCACGTTTTAAGAATGTGAGCCGTGTGTTTATTTACTGTCAGCCGATAAACTGGTGGGGGGCTGCCGTGCCGTGGAATAATACGATGATTTGTTTTACTTTGCTCGTATGCAGTGCCATTATGTGGTTTCGCGTGTGATTTTTCGAGTTATTTTGTTACTCTGTCGCATTGCTGTGGAGCTGCGAAGTTTGCGTCGCTCGCACTCTACTCTCATTGTTGTGCAAAATGCCAAGAATGGACGGAAAACAATGGAAGACTGCTGCGACAGGTACTATCGTGAGTGTATTTCCTTTTGCATGCGAAACAGACATATCTTAATTTTTCCAACGAGATTTAACTCTTTCATAGAAGATGACTCGAAACCCAAGGTCTTCGGTGATCTGTCATCATCTGTCACTGTTGTCTGTCATTTTGATTTTGACGTTTTGATTTCTTTCCACCCTTTTCCTTCGTTCGTTCGGCTTGAATGTTTATTTATTTTGATGCGTTATTTTTAACCAAAATGGTCTTGATTTAAAAAATAAATAAATTAAGATACAGTAAAGCGAAACCTTAAAGGTAAAATGACATAGCAGATCAGCGCTTCTAGCACTCGAAGCGATATAGACATACATCCAGACCAGTAGATGAATGCCATGAAACCCTCGAAAGGCGGGTTTCTGTCTATAGATAGTTGTAATAAATTATAGTGTGAATTAGGACATCCGATATGCTGAATAGAGATAGGTACTTAAATAACCGAGGATTATAAGATGGGAAATGAAATAATGAACACACACGTAAGTTTTTATTATCTTCTCTTTATCTACAACAATACTCCTCTCTAACAAGATCTGCCACTACATTTGAGTGATCACTATCGTATTTTATTATTACTGATGGCATTATAATGTTTAAATTAAAAACCATTAAGGCTCGATGCCGATTTTTGAGGTCGTTTATGACATTGTCCAGTAGCGGAATAAAAACTGCCAACCGATAGTATGCTTCGGGGTGGTCAATTGCGCCGTTGAACGATATGTTTGGCGAACAGCTACACGGGGTAGAGAAAACAAACCAATTAGTTAAAAATGCCCTTTTGCTCAAATCTGCCACGTTGTACCGCTTAAATCTTTTCATTTTCACCAACATAGATGAGGTTGGACGCTAGGGTATGGATATGATTCTCAGTCTTCTTCAATACGAGGCACTGAGTTTTTTTGTTTCATCTTTTACAAATGGTATTTCGGGGTACTCATGGATTTTTTGCAAACCATGAGGGGTATTGACTAATCTTTTAAAACATTATTCTGGAAGCATTGGAGGATTTCGAATTTGGAATTACTGGTCGTATCACACAATTGAATGCCATATATGTACATACGGGTTTGAAGATTGTCTTATACATCAGTATTTTGTTTTCTAGGGAAAGGTATGAGCCACGTCTAATTAGCCAGTATATTCCTTTGAACTTTGTGTTAAATTGTATTCTTCTATTCCTAATGTGGCCATTCCATGTGAGCCGTCTATCTAGGTACCAAGGTATTTAACGCAGCTCATATGGTGTAGGTTTACTTTACATTACTTCCCAATTTCACTGCAGGGCAGAGTTACCTTGTCGTAGAGCAAATGTAATGTGGTTTGACTTTGCTGCGCTGGCCTTTATTCTCAACTTGAAAAGCCAGTGTTCAATTTTCTCGAGTTGGATTTGCAACACGGCAGAGGAAATTTGAGTGAGCATTGTTCGACAGAACGGCAGTGTCATCGCCGAAAGTAGCTGTCATAACACCACTGGTAAGCGTGAAGTTTGCAGTGTATATGGTGTAGAAAACGGGACCAAGCACAGATCCTTGAGGGACTCCAGCTCTAATTTCAAACCTTGCATTGCGATGATTCACTGTATAATCTGTCTGAGAGATATGATTTTAAGAATGCTGTAGAACTTATGCAGCAGCCATCGCCTCATTTTGAGCAATAGTCCTTTGTGCAACATTTTAAAAAAAGATTAAAATTAAGACAAACATAAGAAAGCGAAGATAATTACAGCATTGGGTTATTAAGATGGTGAAGTTAATGGAAATAGAAATATTGAATAAAATATAATCAAAATGGTAAAATAAAAATGTCAGGCTCTAACAATTCTTTAGAGCCTGACATCTAATTGCTTTAACCATGAGGCTGCTCGCTGGTTCAGATGCCCCTGACGCAGCTCTTGGATTGTTCTGGGCAAGGCATGAAGCGGACAGTCCTTCAATATGCGGTCCATTGTTTGTACGGGGCAGCCACAGCTTGGGTCATCCCTAAATCCTCGCTTGTGGAGCATGTGGCCACTTCGCCCGTGATCAATGGTAAGGTTATTATAAGACCCACGACTTTCTGTCTAGGCAGAAATCTGACACATACTGAGATGAATCGGAAATGAGGATGTTGCAGTCTGGATTTGATTTTCCCCATCTTGCCTCCAAGTGATGGTTGCATCAAATTTTCCTCATTCAGCTTTATCTATAGCAAGTGACTAAGACGGCTTTAGGATTTCTGGATTTAAGGTGAAGATTCCTCTCTATTGGTATCTGTTGGTGTATAGGGAGATGCTTATTTAGTCACTCTTTGTATAAGTGAGTGTGGCACCTGACACCTGATGTCAGTGGGGCGATATGACTTAAAACCGGCAGCTATTGCACTATCATGGATCTGTCCGTACTAGATATTATTCGCATAGCATCGTTAAGCTGATATCTACTCGCTTGGTATGTGCATTGTTCAAATGATTCCGTATAGTCTGGTAGATCTGGTCGGCTTAGCTCGCGGGGCAGCTCCTAATCCGGGCTCCTCGATGAGAGGCTATCCTGGTAAAATCGCTGTGCGGCGGATCCGGGGCTTAATGGGACCGCGCAGCTTGGGTCATATGGTTAATTTGTCAACTCGGTCGACCCGACTCACAGCTGAACTCCCACTTGCAGCCTTCTCGAAGAAGGACTAAACCGGTGAACCCGCTATACGGTCGGATCTAGGGTAACACCTCAGGCGGCCCTGGACGGTTGACATATTGGCCAATTTACCATCCTTGCTCAACTGACAAATAGCCAGAGCGGTCTGGAATCGTAATGCTTCTTAAGGTACGGGGGGTAGGTATCGACCTGTCATCACCTATTCTTAGAAACAATCTGTTGGCCACCCGATCTCGGGTCGCAGGCCGAGTAAGGGGCGCCACTGATCTGCGATATTTCCTAGTTACGGAATGCTGCGTTATGACGATAGGTAGAAGTTGTGCAAGCGATTTCGAGCCTGTCTTTATCATTTGTGAGACGGGTAGACGGAGAAATCCAACCTAATCTGGTAGTCAGGGGGTGAGGCTGCCTGCTGGGTGAACACCACAAGGCATTGGACTCTGACGGGCAGTGCCGTAGTTGGATTGTGGATATGTATTGTCCATATTCTGTATGTTCCATCTCGGGGCGATATAATAATATAGTTCGTTGAAACGCCTCAGGGTGACGGGTTCGCCCGAGTATAGTTTTAAATCCAACGTTGCGCGGTGGATCCAGAGGACCACCTCGGGCAAAACTTGACGGCTGACGCACTGGACTGAGACCCAGAGGGGTCTGGGAATGTATTTTCCCTAAGACGGTGGGGTAGGTGCCGACCTATCCTTAGAAACGATCCGTTGGCAACCCTATCTCGGGTGATCATTACCGTGTAAAGGACTCCACGGATCCGTGTTATTTCCGAGTGATGGAATGCCGTGTATAATATGACAGGTAGAGGTCGAGCAAGCGACTTCGAACCCGGAACCAAACGGGTGGATGGAGAAATCTGTCTAAATTTGGTAGTCAGGCGAGGGTGCCCCATTGTGTGTCTTTGTTCAGCGCCTCGCCGTAAGGCTTTGACCTCTGATGAGCAGCGGTTGAGTTGGATATGTAGATATGTATTGTGCAAATTCTTTGCGCTCATATTGGGGCTTGATAACAATAAAGTTAGTTGAAATCCCTCGAGGTTGGCGGGTTCGCCCGTAGCTTGGTCTTAAATCCAACGTTGTTCAGTCATACAGGTGAGCAGTATTCGGCTGTTGAATATCAAAGAGCCAAAGAGCGTTTGGTTAGCCAAGATACTCTTAGCGTTTGTACATCAGTACCCCAAGTAGACTCAGCGAGTTTATGGATATTTTTTTTTTCCGATCTTCACTTTACTTGCAGTTTTTTCTAAGTGGCTTTGAAAGACAGTGTGTGGTCCAATGTGACCTTTGGATATTTAGGATTAGGGATGTTTTTTTTATAGATGCCCCATATAGATGTATTTTCAAACTTCTCTGAAAGGATTGACTGCATAAGAGGAAAACAGCTACCTCAGTTTTACTTAAGTTTAGGCGTAATTTTCATTTTCTGAATTATTTTTCATTGAAGGTATTGAAGTTATTATGTCTAAATGTTTACACTATTGTTGCCAACAGATACTATCCTACTTCGGACACGTAGCCAGGCAAGGGAATGGTCTCGAAAAACTTGTGAAGATTGTCAGAAATGTTGAGGTCAAAAGAGCAAGAGTTTGATTTCCATCTAGTTAGTCAAATTAATTGAAAGAGTCTGCATTATTAATATTCCTCAAGTCAGTGAGGATGGGTGGCTTTTAACAGAATCCGATGGCGGCAGTTCGTCCCTTCTATAGTGATTTTTTCAAACGGTGATCGCGATCTTTAGTCATGAGGGAACGACCACAAAGTAAAAAGCGAATTTCTAAAAAGAACTTTGAAAAAAAAAAGAACTAAGTAAGGTATCTATTCAAATTTGCAGAATGTTTGCGAGGCCATTGTAGTCACCACAAGAAATAAACACACTGTATTTAATTTTTTAAGTGTAACACGACTACTTAAAATTACAATAAAATGTATTTTTCTTTTAGCATTTTTTTCTTAATGATTTCTTATGAACCTAACCCAGCTGACCGAAATATGATTGTAGTCCTATTGTCATACAGGATGATTCATTTCAGATGCAGAATTTTTAAAAGGTAATGAACACCTGAAGTGATCATTACGCAAATGGATATTCCATCCCTTATACAATTTCAGAGAAATGGTCACCCTAATATCAGATTGTGCGAGTCGCGACCTTATTGGGTTTTATTTTAGAATCTCAAATGCCCCCATAAAATATTCAAAATATTTCTTATTTTTTTTTAATTAAATGTGCTTTTTGTATTATTTTTACTTTCCCATACTAACATATGGGAATTTTGAAAGCATGTCATTA
>JAOPUG010000021.1:12285127-12299953 GCA_027564375.1 Micropterix facetella | reverse complement strand
CGAAACATGAGCTACGTACAATGGCCCAATCAAGAGGCCAAGTGCGGAAGACAGCCCAGTAAAACTAACTAACTAACCTTGTGGAAAAAAGTGCAATTCGGCTCATCGGTAACTGGTGGGTCACCAAATAGTAAGTTACGCGAAGATGCTGTGAGGTTACACTTCTCAAAGTTTAACAAATGACATTCTGCAATGCTAGATGTAGCTATAGACAGACGAAGGTTACATACCTTATAGACCCTCCTCGGCAGCAAATAAAATGCGCCAAAGCGAGATCATTCCCGAGAATACGGTTACGTTCCTGTATATATTCTTGGCCCATCCTCTCCCTTATGTGTCTCCGATCGGTGACATACTTGTTCCATGTCTCTAAAGTGCCGTTTAACGGGATCTGCAGAAACTTGAGGATGTGCAGCTCTCTCGGCGGTCCAGTTAGCGAGAACGCTTTGAATTTGCTGTACCATTCGCCGTCGCGTTCCCCCCAGCGCTTGCGCCACTCTTCATACTTTTCGCCGTGCACGATTTTGGGCTGCTTTCCGCCATCCACCTTCTCGAACTCGGACTTTTGGTAGTACTCAGACTCTAGGGCTCTTTCGCTGTCCGGCCTGAATTTACGTGTAGAATTCGACGCCGCTGGCGCTGTTGTTGAAATGCAGCGGCAGCTGTTTACGCTGGATGCCCGTAAAACGCATTTGCTCATACGGAAAACCATCACGTAAACAACAAATTCTTGCAATGACAACACAGCGATTGACAGCGAAAGCCTTTTAGGTTAGGTTCTCATCCTCAGGGAAACTACCTGATTGGTCTAGGCGGTGGTTTCCCAAAATGTGGGAAATCCTAATCCAATTAGGTGGTTCGTTCCATAGGGGAAAAAGTATTGAACGCAGGCAATACGTATAAATTCTGACAGTAACCAAATGTTGCCAACGTTCTAGTACAAAATAATATTTATAGGTCGGAGGTTGTCATTGTTAACCAACTTCAACAGAATTAAACCTTGACTATTGTTTGATTTGCTATAATAATGTCCTCCGTGGTTCCTTTCCTTTGTTTCAGTATTGTGCTGTCTTCCTAATTAATTAGTTAGACGTAGACTGTCCTCCGAAAACGACCTGGCAGAAAGCATCGGCATTCGGTGATTGCCATTAAAAAAACGGAGAAGAAGAAGAATTGTTTAATATTCCCACTTCTCTTTATATCTGCGATATTCCTAGTCGTGGAAACTGGTTGTGTTGTCACGCCGCTATAACCACGCTACTTTTAAGCGCCTTAAAATCCTATAAACTAATTTCGTTAGATAAACCTTCCCTTATCATCGAAATAATATAAAAACAACAAAAACACATTTTTATTCCGCACATATCTATTTATTTACATACAGTACAAAACGTGTATACCTATGAATTATCAAAGGACAAATCCAAATAAAATATCTGATTAATCGTACGACATAACGTACCGAAAATGATTTTAAATCTCACCAATTTGAATTTGTTCTTAAATATTTGTAATAACTAAAAATCTTTAATAAATATTAACAATGACAACATGCACATTCGATGTTTATGGCAATTGATTTGTCGTAAGCATTGAATGCGCATTTTAAATCTGTAGAGCGCGTGTCAGCGGAGCTTCAGCTCCTCTTTTAATTTAAACTGTATGAGCTCCATGCACACTGTCGCATCTTCGGCGCTGTCGTGTCCTCCGACCGAGTTTTGAATAATTTTCTTTAAATATTCCGAAGTGAGATTGCGGAGCGCCCGCTTGATAGGCGGCCCCATTTTGTGCGGGTACAACACACTCGTGTCGATAACAGTTTCGTGGATAAGTTTAAGCGCTTTGAAATCCGATTCTAAACTATGACCGACAAGAATCGTCTTGTCCGAGAACATATGAAGGAGTGTCGCCTGTACTTCTAACAGCGACGTTGTCACATTTTGCATTTGCTCTTCTGTAATTCCAGAATAACGCGTATTATAATCGATGATCGGATAGAGTGGTTTCACAAATGTTTCGTAAATCACTTTGCATCTTGGGTCTATGACGGTGACGCGCGTTAAATCGAGACCATGCGTCGTGTAGCACATTTCACAATCCAAAGCGTACACGCCGTAGTCTTTTTCTTCGTATTCGTCCCTCGGCAGAGTCCGCACAAAACCACGTAAATTCTCAAAATCAACATACTCATAAACGTGACAGGGCGCCGACGCGCACCCTTCAGCGCTCCCATCCTGGCCGCAGCACTGATACTTCGCCTCCCCTCGAAATTTATATTTTCTATTCGGATGGTAAAAACACTCCTCAGTCCGAATTGCGAATCCTTTTTTGTCGACAACAAAATCTCTGTTACAGCGAGCGCAGTTTCGAAGGTTTCCTTTCGGTGGTTTCTGACGCGTGTTTACAATGTAGATTTTCGCGCGTCCTTTTTCTCCAGATGGGTGTGGTCGTGGAAAACCGTTATCTTGAAGTTCTTCTTCTGATAACACCCATTTGGAAACGTTATTATAAAACTTGATCCCTCGGAATTCATCGGTCAAATCTTGTACTTTCCTATTCTTCCCTTCGATGCTCCAGGAAACGTGATCGAGCTTGCCGACGAGGACGCGATCATGCGATACTTTATTGTTTAAGTCTGGTGATTTTTTAACACCGCCAGCATCTTGAAGCTCTTTTCGTAGTCTAGATATTGCCATCATTGCAGAATTTCGATAGATTGGTACCGCAGAACATTTTTTACTGGTGGTTAATTCTTCTTGCTGCGCTCTGGCGTAAGCATCTTCGTGCACCATGTATATTTTAAGGCACTCATCGATCATCATGTTTAGGAATCGGGATCGGATATTCGATGGAATTTTCGAGCCAAGTGGTTCGAGTACTCCAGGTCGGTCAATGAATTTATCACTTGGTATATGTGCTGTTCGGGTGGAACCTTTTGCGACAGTCTGAATCATGGTGGAAGTGGATGGTTGAGATATATCTTTTGACGGCGCTGAAGGCACAACTTTTTTAGCATTAAGAAGCGTTGAAACATTAGGAACATGCGCAATGCGCATTTTTGCCGAATTATTCACTTGCTGCGGAGGCGGCGACACAACCGGCGGCGTCGGCTCATCTGCAGCTTTTCGGCTATGATACTGTCTGACTTTTGCCAAGCGATCCGCCATTGTTTGTGCTGCGTTTGCTTTAAAATCCGGTTTTGCAATAATTTTTTTCACTTTTACGGGGACTGAAATGCGCGATGTTCGTTTCTTGCCCGTATAAGAATCTTCAACTTCCTCTGGTGCCACAGCCTCATTTCCTTCCTCAGGGTCGAAGCGTACGGCTGGCATATACTCTTCGAATATTTTTAAACACTGCTCATTAACGTCTTCCGGTTCGGAATCGGAGAGTGCCGTCAAGATATCCTCATCGAATAAGAAATCGTCGTCGGATTTAACGGCGGCGACAGGCTCTTTGCTCGGTTTTGACTTACTCGATTTTCCATGCTTTGAGGAGTGTTTAGATTTTTTCGAGTCTGATTTTTTCACGTCTGGTTTTGTTGAGTCTGACTTTCTTGATTTTTCAGATGTTTTCGAGTAATGCTTCTTATCGGATTCTTTTTCTTTTGACTTATCGCTTTGTCTCGATTTGGACGTGGAGTGCGAGTATTTCTTTTCGGTTTTCTTATCGTGCGATTTTCTCTTTTCGTCGCTTTTGCTATCTCTTGAATGTGATACGCTTTTGTGACTCGTTTCGTTAGATTTACTTTTATGCGATTTTTCATCAGATTTCTTTTTATGCGATTTCGAACTGGATGATTTTGATCGACTGCTGTTTTTCGATGACGTCACGTCCTTTGATTTTTTGGTATGGTTCTCATCGTTCTCTTCATCAAGTATCTGTCCGATTGCATCGAATTCGCATTCGAGGTCCTCCAATCCAATTTTTTCCGCGCTTTCTTCATTTTTGCTCTTTTTTGTAATCGGTTCATCTTCGTCGCTTGAAAAACAAGGGTATTTTGGTGTTGGTTTTAATGTTGGTTTATAAACTAGGGATTCTTTGTTGATTATGCTGCTTGAAGGACTGTATGTGTGATTACTGACAGAAGCGCCGCCGGGATTATAGGTTAATTTTGACTTCGCTTTTGATCCAATGGGTTCATAAGCATTGCCAAAAATTATCTGTTTTTCTAATTCAGATATTTCCGTTGGGACATAGCTTGAGCTCGATTGATTTCCGCAGCCGGTTGGCATGTAAATTTGAGGAGCAGAGCTACTTGACCCTGGTAAGTACGTTCCATTCACATTCGTTTCTCCGGGCGGTTTATATGGAACAGGTTCTGTGTCTTTTGCAGAATTTGGCGCATATGTTAATCCGGAGCACGATCCGGTTTGCACCGGTGTATACGGCTTGTTTAAGTTAGATACGTCTATCAGGGTTAGTTTTTCAATGTGTTCACCGATGTCCGGTTGCTTGATGCGGCTTTTGGACGGTCTGTGCGGAGTGTACGGCACAGGGATATGCCGTTTTGGTGCGGGGGCCTCGGTATCGTTAATCTCTATCGTCTCATCGTTGTTTATTTTGTTTAATTCTGCTATCGGTGTAGGATTGTAAGTTGCCTTAGCGGGTTTGTGTTCAGTCGTTGGCGATTGCGGAGATATATTATCCGCATGTTGGAATACCTTTTTAACCGCTTGCGATATTAACGCTTGCAGTATCTCACTATTGTTTATGTCATTAGCAGCATCGTGCGCGTCTTTTTTTATGTGCCTGAAGTGACAGTAGGGTCTTTCGCATAAGCCGCTCGCGTAAAACGGACAATTCTCTCCCTTGAAATATCCTGTCGACGGTAGCATCGTGTCATATCGACATTTATTTTTTAAAATGTTTACTCTTCATCGGTAATAACACAATAACGAAAAAAATAATAAACGACAAACACGAAGAAAAGTAAAAACACCCGCTGGGTGACAGTTCGGCGAATTGACAGCCGATGAGCCGCCGTGCCGATGCGTTCACAGTTCGGTTTTCAACTTGGCTTTTGACAGCGAAACCAATGAGTACGGTCCGAATTGCGTTTACATCGATTGCTGTGCACAATGTAAAATGTCAAATGCCTACCGGAACGTCACGGTGACGTATTCAATGACATCAGAATTCGGACCGGGCATGAGCATACCGAGGCACACTAGAACAGTAAGTGTATAATTTCATAAAATGTTTGGAAAATTGAGCATATCAATTTTTTTTATTTCGGTATTTTCGAATGAGTAGGTATCGAAAGTTTGAATAGCTGTTGGCACATCTCTACCCAAGCATTGGATTTAGCATGTATATCCGAGTATTCTTTTAGGTTGTTGTTGTACAACTACGGGCTGCTCTCTCTACGACAATCAGTCTGTGCTTGTCAATATCATCTTCATAAATCGACATTTTGTATTTCCGTGCGACGACGGTCGACCGGCTACTGGCTGACCGGCAACCTTTTTGACAGTCACCGTGTGCGTACTTGCATTGCTTGCTACCAATAGAAGGGCAACAGTTGCTCGCCGACCCGTCTACAAACCCGCGGGCAAAAATGTCTCCCGGCTGTACGCACTTTCATACAAACCCATAGACTTGATGCAAGACAAAACTGTTGCGGAGACAAAAATTGCTCGTATGCGCATGCTCTTAGGCCGAGCGTCCTTAGGGAATTGGGGGGCAGTCCATAAAATATAGAAACATCGAAAAATATAAAAAAACATCTGCGTAATATGAGGTAATTCCATGTTTTAATATACTTTTACAAAATCACTTATCTGTAACGTGTCATAGCGACTGCTTAAGTCATTACCTATTTTTCTACATATTAATAATACATATATAGTACATTTCTTGGCCCTAAGTACCGTATTTTTTAAATTTATTTTATAAATATTATAATTATAGCGTTTATTATTTAAAAAACGTTTCAAAAATCAAATACGCTTTCAAATTCTAGAAAACTACTGCTATCTGCCGAACTCGATACAAAGTTTCTGCAATCACTGCATGGTGCGGTTTATACAACGCGAAAGTTCCTTTCTTTGTTTTCTTCGGTGCCTGCTGGAAGTATATATAGGTACTGCAAAAATAAATAGAACCGTTACATACAAAAATAAATAGAACCGAACTGTTTGTGGTAGAGAAATGGTTTGTAGAAGTAAATTAAAAGTTTCTGGACATATTCTGAAAATTAACTAACAATTATTTACTGCACCAAGAAAGCCAATTTTCAACCACAATTATGCCTCAACAGGTGAATTGTTACCAGTCCATATTGCGTTATCTGCCTCATATTGACGTGTGTGTTCGACTATGCTATCGTGCTATTTGCTATGTCAAATAACACGGGTGACATCGTGAACGCATCTTTTTATCTTTCCTCTGGTTTGCTACGATTTAAACACGATATAAAAATCATAACAATCTTATCCTCTCTTTCCATGCTCAATTAGGGCATAGCACGATAGCAGACCCAATACTCTGCCATCGTAGACAATGCTATCTCGCTTCAATTAGCATCTGCATATTACTGTCACTTTTTTCTCGATTTTAACGATAACATAGTCGAGTGAATACCCATATTATATTGACGTAAGAATGCAACATACCTGTAATGAGACTTCCATTGTTGAGCAGTTTTTTCGATTCTGATCAATCGAAGTAATTTTTGATGGGAAACCGAGATCTCAACAAGACATTTGAATCGACGTATTCGCTGCTCGAAGATAAAGACGAAGACTCTAACATTCCTCCTTCATATACTATACATATGTCATTATCGAAACTACTTGAGAACGGTCCCGGTCGAGATCTCTCGACCGGGGCCGTTGAAGCCATGTAATGAATGAGCCGGAGATATCCTCTTTTAAGCTGAGCGGCCGGTTACACTGATATAAAGTAGCGTAGCGGTACAATGCGTCGATTTTTGAGACGTGGGTGTCGGTCGAAGAATACTACCTAATAAAAAATAATGTGGCCGCGCTGCCCGGACCCGCGCCGTACTTTCACGATTAACTGTCAAGCGAAATGACAGCGCATACAATGTATACGATGTCCTACCTTGGAAACGTGAGTACTGTTAGTGGATCACGGTGCTTAGGGCTGACGTCATATATGACATCACACTGCAAACGAAGCTCAATTCGGACCGCCTCTGCACGCTTCCGCAGCGGTCCCCGGTCCTCTAAGCGCAATTCGCCCACACCCCGAACGCAGCTTTTCTTATTCATTTAACAAGTGGAGATTGTACGATACTTTAATAATGTCGTACTATGACTGTGGCTGTAGTCAATAATTTAATTTCATTTCGTGTCTTGTAATCAGTTTATGATATATAAAATTTAAATGAAATATGATCTAAAAAACAAATTTAATGTATCACTGGGATCGTAAATTCCTTCAAATTGAAGTCTCAATTGTGAACACATCTTTCATACTTTTGATCGGGTTTTCGTTTATAACGGTTCCAGATATATGCAATTAATTCTTTATATTTGATTTAATTATTACTAGTGATAAACTCATAAATTAAAACATGATATGGCACTAGACTAATATCTCACCAGTCGGAAGAAAAGGTGACAGTATACCTGTCTGTGATCCACGATAACTATCAGAACTCTTCTCTTTAGCAATGGAATAAAAGAGGTCAAACTTAATATGTTGATCATTTGGGATTGTCAACTACTACGGGCGAAACTTCAACTTTAGCGAGAGAGCGTATGTGACTTGACCTCTGACTATGGAAACATGTATATGGGCGACGCCTTCTTTTGATTCATTTTTAAATCTACCTACCTAATGTCAATGGCACGCACTTAAATACGGAAAGCCGCCAAAGCAACTTTAAGCAGAAACAGATTCATAGGCTTTCTTTGAACGGTACATTTTTACGTTTTTGCGGTCAAAATATTTATATATATCAACCTGATTTCATTACTATATCTCCATGGCCAAAGATAACGTTACTATCGGATTTAATTTCCTTTTTTGGAAATACTCCTACTTGAGGAAAGTGAAAATGAATACAGGAAAACTAGTCGGTCACTAATTTCCTCGTCTCTCGACATTATACATAGTGTTTGTATTGATCTATTTTTATAATGTTCGCATGATAAGATTAAGAAATGTGTAGGAAAACGGAAAACCCACAATAATATGTTTAAACGGATCTGAACTATGAAGCGGATAGAGCGGAGTTTGTTTTATTTTGCTTTTTTGTTTTGACGTACATATATCATTTACATTACTCAATGGGAAGTAGTCCCGTCTAAGGTCGCTAGTTCTAACATGTGTGGAGTAGGAGTAGGAGGGTGGAGATGCGAAATTCGCCTTTTTTTAGAGTCTCTTAGATGTGAGCGACCATGCTGGATCTGTCATCGGTCAAGAATTGGGATGAGTGGCTGTTAGCGAGAAAGTGACAACCTTTTATGGGGATGGGTATGTGCCATCTATAGGCGTGGATACTATCGCTGTTGGTGAAGTTTGGAAAGCTACAACTGTGGCGTATCGAAAGTTGCCTCCCCTTCAAAGTTTCGGAACCATAGCGGCGGTCTCGAAGAAAAGAAAATGATCTTCAGACATTAGTTTTTTATGTCCTTCTGCCTGGCGAATTCTGGTCATGAAGGGTTAATAGCAGTATGTTCAGTGTTCTTTCAAATTATTGCACACAATCTGCTCTCGATTGCAAATATAACCAGTATAGTTTTCATCATACTTGAAGCAGTTGCAGAATATTATGATATTATCAGGAAGCCTTTGTCCTTCGAGTCACAACCATGAACCTCGATGACTTTCAAAAACGTTTTATCTTGCGCTGTGTGGCGGTGTATTCTAATTTTATTTTCGATATATGGGCCCTTTTGTTATTTTTTTTAAAAAATAATTCCTTCGTTGTCTATATTTGTGTCAATATTTCGAATTAGTCGTGTCCTAAATGTAGCAAAAGCATATATAAAAGCGACATAATTTATCTTTTTGAGCATTTCAAAGGAAGTAAGAAAATTAGCCAGTTTCGTTAACTTCATTTTTATTCAGTTTTATTAGAGTATTTTTTAAAACAAATAATATCCTGGTCTTTGTATTAGATCTAATGTTCTTCCCACAGATAGAGGATTGATTGAAAAAAAACTTGCAGTTTCAGGGCATTAGAATGGCTTGGGTACGAATTTATTGTACACTATAAAAGACATGATCGCATCATTTTTATATAAAATTTCCTCACGAATAATCCCAGGGTGCTCCCTAGGGGTAGTGGTCACGTCTACGGACATGGCTACATTTGACGATGGATTCGAATTTTCATCCGGTAATGTGGTGAGGTGTTTACTGGGGCCAACGTCCGTCAGTGTTGTCCCTGCCCTCCTGGCTCCATTGATCAATGTACTCCGGATTAATTCTTTCATCATGTTTTTTCTAAATGTTTAGCAATTCAGCAAAGAAAAATATCGAAATTAATTTTTCGAATATAATGGAGGTTAGGCGAAATCCCCCGTCGATTTCACATTGCAATAATTGATTATAAACAATATTATTCTACTTACAATTTTCTGGACACTAATAAAAAATGCAAAAAAAAAAACAATAACTATTATTTACAGTAATATACAACCGTTAATCATGCGAGAATTAATTAATGGGAATAAAGCACAGAACACACTTCAGTTCACTGCGTTGGTAAGCTTAGATGCGAGACTGCACTACGGGAATAAAATTTATTTTTCTGTTTCTTCTTCGGAAGGGGCTTTGTTAGTACGATAATTTTCAATTTGAGGCATTTTTAGGATACTGTACTGGTAACATTATTTTCAGCGCTGTGCGCGCCAATTTTTGCGTCAAATGACGGATTCGCCGGGATTTGGGATTCTGTGTTTCGCTTAGAAGTCAATAATTCCCTAAAATGCCGGCTCAATCAGCTGTTATGCGCTTCGCTAAACTAACCGAAAATGCATTCGTACCTGTACGGGGCTCGGATAAGGCAGCCGGCTTCGATTTGAAGAGGTTAGCATAGTTGCTTTGTCCATTTTTTACCTTTCATAAATTACTTGGGTGCATTTGAATTATTTGTGTTTTTATCGTTACACAGTGCATACGATTACATAGTGCCTGCTAGGGGGAAGGAGCTGGTGAAGACCGATATACAAATTGAGATTCCAAACGGCTGCTATGGCCGAGTCGCTCCGAGGTCCGGACTTGCAGTCAAGAACTTTATCGATGTTGGAGGTTTGTTTTTTTAAATATCTTTTTGAATACTGAAGATAGATAATAATGAAGATATTTTGGTGGCTCAGTGTATTTTTATTAGTTATAATAAATAAATACCAATGGAGCTGCCATGGAATTCACTGACCGAATTTGGGCCCATCATAATCTTATTATTACACTTCTGGAGGTTGAACGGTTGACTCTGGACTAAAGGTCAGCTGTGGTAAGTTTAAGATGGCTGTCTAGTCAAATGTGAGCTTTCACCTTTCCCTTACCTTCCATTCACTTCTTCGAAGCCATATAATTTGAGATGCGGAATCGCGGTTTTAGATATTTTTTCTAAAAAGGAGTTGATTATCTTCCTAGAGAAACAAAGATTTTTAAAGAGATGGAACATAGTTTTGGCCGGCATTAAATAATATTGATTTAAGAAGGTTGAGTTTTATCATTTAAAAAAATATATTAAGATCTCGAATAATAATACAGACCAGTGGCAACATTACTGTCAAATACTACTCGGTCAATACAAGATAATCAAAAACGGGATATAGAGCAGTGTCGCAGAGGTTGTTTTGTAGGCATATAGGCATTACGAAGCCAGAGTATTGCAAGCGACACTTTTTATCAAAATCACGGGTACTATTGAATACTATATGGCAGTAAAACCATGAGCGATGTGGACCTAAAAAAGTCCCCCCTGCGAGGATATTACGACAGCAATAGTATAACAGCCAACAGCTCATGCTGTTGGCCTTTATTGCCAGAATGACTGGACAACAGTTGGGGACTTTTGCATTACCTCTCCAATTCATTGGAAAATAATGCTGTATGATTGGACACCAGAGTTGCTGATGTTATTTAAATGTCTTTCAGCATACACTTCCAGACCCCAGTAACCTCGCTCGTTGGAGCTATTCAGAGGTTAGTCCATGTATTCTTTATAGCAATACCCCTTGCACAGCTAGATATATTTTGGCTGGCTGAAATGCGGCTTTAGATCAAGGACGATATGCTTACCGCCATGACAAAGTCCTTGCTTGAGGCTTATTCGCGAGGTAATTAGCCTCTCAGTTACTCGTGTCAACAAGGGTTTTACAGTACTCTCCAAACCACCAATACAGTTTGTGCGGGATGGCTCTAAAGGCAAAAAACATTCTACTACAATACCTTTCTCAATAATCGAGAAAGATTTAGATTGGATTCTGGTGGTTGATTTGATCTCTAAACAATATTATTTCCCTGAACGTCTCGGATGCACAGACCTCCTTCCAGATTCTTTACTCCATATCTCGGAAGAAGGCCCTTAATGCAGAATTAACGTTCCATGGGAATCAAATATCCCAAAAGATACGACAATGAAATGAATTCCATGATATCGCAAATGCCGTCACCCAGAACGGCTTCACTGTTCACCTTCACGCGGTGGAAGTTAGCGCTTGTGGCCTCTCAGCCAAATCTCTACTTCGCCTATTTAAGGATCTTGGTCTCTCCAGGAAAATAATTAACTCCTTCCTAGAAACAAGGGAGTGAATGGGTGGTAAGGTGTATGCTCACATGTGGCAAAATAGCTGTCCTAGCCGGTTGTTAATCCGGAGTCCATCGCTCACCCCCCAGAAGTGTAACAATAGATTACACTGTTGCCACATGTGAGCATACACCTTACCATGTCCTCGCTGAACTCAGGAGCAAATAAGACCACTAACCGAAGCATTATGGGAACTTTTAGAATATAATTTATGATCCTCTTATCTATTGATAACAGTGGTTAGTTCCACTACCAATATACATTGTCCCAACCTTGGTCCGTGAATTCCATGACGGCTCCGTTACTTGTGTACGATTTTATGAAAATCACTTGAATACTATAGCCAGAAAAAATATTGCAACTATCATTCGATAGATCTGCATGTTAAATATTATGTCAACTACTACAAATTTACTATTGCATGGACAGGATACATGACAAACATTGTATATACCTTGGACGGTTTTTTTTTGCATGCACCACAGTTACTGTATTACAACGCCTAGACAAAACATTATAAGCACCATAAGTCGCGGATAATTTAATTTTTATTGTCTCCAATAAAATTCGATATATGCCGCTTTACTATGAATTTTGAAGAATGTTTTGCATTTTTGTCAATAGGCTGTTATTTTGCACTTCTATAAGGCATCTGATCCCCGATTTATCCAAGTCTATTTACAATTCATAATTTGCATTTTTCTAGCTGGTGTCATCGATGAGGACTACAGAGGCAACGTCGGCGTCGTTCTCTTCAACCATTCCGATAAGGATTTCACGGTGAATCGGGGCGACAGAGTCGCCCAACTGATTTGCGAAAGAATCCTGTATCCTGAGCTGAAAGAAGTAGAAACTTTGTCTACCACCGACCGAGGAGACGGCGGCTTTGGATCCACCGGCACTCAATAAATATCACAAACCTCACTCGAAATAATTTTATGTTTATGGTACCGTAATAATAAAGAAGCAGTTTAAGAATAGTAAATGTTTATTTTAATGCACCAAATCAGTCTTAAATATAATATCCTAAGGTAATTTACAATGATCATCCAGTGCCTGTGTCCGCGTCACATCCGTAAAAATAGTCCGAAGTCTCAAATGTGGTGTGCCGCACATAACTCTGCTTATTTCCATCATCGTTTGCTGAACTCTGCTGATTTTTTATTCCCATCAAAGGTTTAAACAATTTCTTAAGCTTTATGTCAGCGGAGTCTCCTCTGAACACTTCTTCGGCTTTCTGTACCTGTTTCTCCAAGATGTCTAAGTCACTGTTTACGTGACCCAAGAAAGACTCGAGAGAATCAATCTTTTTTGTGATGGAATTCACTTCTCCGCGATAGTTCTCCAACTGTGGAACGATTTCCGTCATACAAAGTTCGCCTTCAGCCTTGACAACGTTTAAAATACTTCCAAACTCTTCCACGCGAATCAACATATTATCCACAAGTTTCTGCAAGGTCTCCAGCTCACCTTCCGCATTGATTTTCAAATAATTACTATAATCCTCTGCAGTTTCGTCCATTGTCTTATAACATCAATCGAATTGCGGATATAAATACTCGAAAAAGCTCAGAAACCGATCGAGAAAAACGATAAACAAATCTGACAGTTTACCAAAGTATGGCCATTTCAAAATAAACTTCATCAGTAAAAACACCATTCTGGAGATTTTAACCAAAGAAAATGGGTTTTCTGCGTTCTAGCGCTTCAAGGACTGGTAAATCAGGTCGTATTTACGAATTACGATTATGAAATTTTTCTCCCACCATTTTCACCAAGCCATAAATACAAACGCGAACTCTGAAGCCGAAGGGAGCCCTCGATTTACAAAGTAGTTGCAACGGCCGCCATTAGATCGTCCTACTTGCATAAAACTAAACATTTATAATAAAAAAAAATCTTGAGAGTCGAATTCTTAATTTCAAATTTTTTACAATAATGCTTATGTTTTGAAAACCTAACTTTTGCAGTTTTCTTTAAAAATATTTATTTGAATGACCGGTTTTTGTTCCGATACTAGCGCCGCGCGAGTTTTCGGCTGAAGCGAACGCAACTTGTTGATTATCCAGCGCGCCTCATACGATGTTTCACATACGATTATAAACAGAATCACATAAAAAGCATAAACAACACAACGTTTAAATTGAAAACAAATAAACCTACGTTAATAAAAAATCTAAAATCATTTTCAGTCATATTTGCGTGGTTTCCGATTGCATTCCTTTATTTTTATTTCACTGTTTATGTACGATTATTCGAAGTGTGAGCGCTTGGCGCTTCATGAAAAGAAGTTAGTCGGTGTTTCGTTCGGTCGGAGGCCGGTCGGGTGTCGCGCGTGGTTTGTCTCGCGCCGAACTTTCGATGTTTTTCGCATCATAGTATTTCAGTTTTAACACTGCTAACTGTTGTAAAAAGTTTTAAAAACGTGTCGCCATGGGCGCCGAGCGGGCATGGATGAAATAACCGAGGCCGGCCCACGTGGAGTTTTCTTTTTCGAGTTGTTTCCGAAGTTGGTGTCGGTTTTTACCTGCGGAAAGGTGTGACTCGTCGCGGGCCCTCGTTCCGTTCCCACCGATAAATCGAAAAAAAACGTGATAAGTGATCTAATCTGTGTGCCCGTGTGATGTAAATTGTGTTTTTGCCGTTGGAAATAGTGAATTTGGTTTTTGTGACGGTGAAAATATTGAAGAAAGCGCCAAGATGTGGGATTCTTGCGCGAGGAGGATCGTCGGCGTTTTGCTGTTCGTCTGCTTGCTGGCGGCGGCTCGAGCGCAACAAATAAAAGGTTAGTCACTATACCTGGATTGCGCGTTGAAATTCCGGTTCAAGAATGCCGAAATGGCGTGAAAAAATAAGAAAAAAGTGCAACCGTGTCACCGAGTTGACATATTTTTGCATATCGAATTTTTATCAAACGGTGATTGGCTGATTTATTTTTTCAAACGACCAATCATGTAGCTTTATTATTATCGTTTGTAATTGCAACATATTCTAATTATTGTTTGATGCCTGAATATACGAACATTTCTGATTTAAATTATTCTCTAAACCACTTTTAAATTTATGCCGTAAATTTAAATAAAATAATT
>JAOPUG010000021.1:12109240-12126126 GCA_027564375.1 Micropterix facetella | reverse complement strand
ATGACTAATAAAGTGACACTGGGATATGTTGTTTTAAAAATCGGAATTGTAAGTTATTAAGGTAATTTAGGTTTAATTTTTACCAATATTTCTCTGCATGTGTCCATAAAATATAGAAGATGATTACGTACAACTTCAGTCACATTAAATGTTCACCCTGTAACTAACTATTCATATAACATTTGAATCGGTCATTGCAGAAATTGTATAAGTCGCATAACTCGAATAAATACATTTTCATACGAATTAATACATCTAGGTCCAGTCAAGGGAACACCTTTCAGAACAAATAATACGTCTTGTACCTATTACGTATTCTTGTACGTATTCTGCAACGACCGATTCATTTGTAGTGAAAAGATTCGTAATTACACCTTTTTTCTTATTACGCGATGTGAGGTTTAGAGTGGCACTCCTCTCTAGTTACACTGTGTAAGTAGATATCGCGAGTATTTACTGTTATACCCCTTGAATGTGCACATAAGCATAAGGCGGGGTTAAGAAGCGTCGCATCTCCGGGCAATAACAATGAAACGGGATCGGGTATCACAATTAAGTAGAGCAGACGAGCGGAAGATATAAAAACGCCATCAGCCGAGCAGCGAGCCGCAGGCGACAAAAGGAGGAGCGTGAACAAAACCGAACGATCGCAGCCAACTTTGCCGATATATTAAAAGGCCTCCTTTATCGGCGGAGCTATGGCTGCGGTCTTCTCTCTCGCACCGCACCAGCGCGTCGGATGCTTATCGCGTTAGACATTGAAGAAGCAGCCGCCAGAGATTGTATTTGAGGGCGGCCGAGGAGGTGTTGTCTGTAGATCGACGTTAAAGGCGAAAGGATTGGCTAATCTGGTCTCCGCACAGGGTTTAGGGGGGTCGCCGTTAACCTGGTAGTTCTATACCTACGAGTAAAGGTGACACCTCAACCACAACATTTTATAGGAAAGTCGATACCTTATACGACGGCGCGGCGGGCATCTTGAATCATGTCTTGTATCCTGGACATCTCTGTCAGAATCTATGGATAGCGGCAAAATAATATTAAGTTTTATGATGCAATCTATCTTATACATTACCAAATGTTCCTTCATCTTTGCGAGATGTTGTATAATAAAGAAGATTTTTTTAAAAATAGGGAATCACACGTGTTATCACAACCAGAGAAATGACTACCCCGTGGGTTTGGTGACGTTGTCCGGATCTTATAATCTACACAGATTATTTGGCCTGTACCACAAGGCAATAAGAATTATTATTGGAGCGAAGCTCTGTTCGGGGTTGCGTGCGGCGAGAGTAAACTGGCAAAAACGGTAACGAGACGCTTTTGGTGAGACGTTTTACCGTCAGAAGTGCGAGACGCTTCTTCTTTTATTTGTGGCAGTTCCAATCAGGTTGGTTGCTGCTTGATCGTAAGAAATGCCTTTTATCCTTCCCCCCGGCCCCTCTAACTTAACCAACCTAACACCCCCGCTCCTCCATCATTCACCCCCCCCCCTACTATACCCTCCGCTTAACAACCCTTCTCGGCTTGTTCAATACGACGCATTAAATTACATTTGTGCTATTATTATTCACGCCATCTAGCGGACTGTAGCGAGACTAGTGTAGATACCGCTATAATCAGTACTTGGCACTCCCGGTACCTAGATGGCAGATAGCATTGCCGTTAAGAAATTTCTTTAACATAAACATTGAATTAGTTACGAGCTTTGCTCCTATGGGGTGTGCCACGACACCTGTCTTTTTTAAATGGGGAATCACACGTGTTTTCAAAGCTCTATGGGGGTAGTAACCAGAGAAATGACTACCACGTGAGTTTGAAGTGACATTGTCCGGATCTTATGAATCTACGCAGATTATTTGATCGGTACCATAAGACAATAAGATTTTTTAGTTAATAAGTAATCACACTTGGAATCTATGGGCGTAGTAACCAGAGAAATGACTACCACGTGAAATTGGAAATGACGTTGTCCGGATCCTATAAATCTACGCAGATTATTTAGCCGGTACCACAAGACAATAAGAATTTTTACTTAATAGGGAATCACACGTGTATGGCTCTAAGGAGGTACTCGTAGTAACCAGAGAAATGACTATCACGTGAGTTTGAAGTGACGTTGTCAAGATCTTATGAATCTACGCAGATTTTTTGGCCGGTACCACAATACAATAAATAGATGGAGGGGGTTGTCATCGAATTCTCTATAAATGGGAGGGGATCGACTAGCAGAATCCCGTGATGGCCTAAGTAACTGTATTACGTGGAACTGTATATACCCCTGACCCTTGTACCTGAAGATTTATTGAGTGATATGTAACATTGTATTAATGAGCACCGATTGACAATATGTTGTGCAAGACAATGAAACCCTTATTCCTTTCATATTATCAACATCGTCTTCTATTTTAATTAAAAAAAACTAGTATTTGACGGCCCCTGTAGGAGCCGCCCCTTTTCTCCGCGAGTCCCTATCCCCCTTCCTTCCTCTTCGCCCTCCACCTCTTAACCCCCCCCCCCCACCCGCTGTCACTCCCGCCACTTCACAGCGTCGACAACGTTATGCGTTATGGGATCAGTCAGTGAGTCAGTAATGAGCGTAACTATATAGTCTGATAAGGAAGTTATACTAGGCGAACTATGCGGCTCGTACCGTTCGCAAAGTTTTATAACAGAATCCATTTCGCATAATATTATAAAATAATTATTTTCGAAGATCGTAACCGTAGTAGCTAATCGAGAAGTCGTGTTCCGTTATAAATAGATTGCGCACTGTTCTTCCTTTCGGTACACCTAAAGGGCGCATTGCTCAATCGGATCGAAACCATTCCGTAGCGAAGAAACTTCAATCATTAGCGGGTCGGCTAAGTTCTTCGGGAGGAGTCGTTGTAGAATGTAGTCGATTTGATCGGGAATTACTTTCTTAAGTAGGCGCTTAACATTATTTATGTAGTCGCTTAAAATGTCGCTATATGACAAAAACAACTTTATAAATGGGGGTTTGATATCTAAAATTCAGTAATTTCCATAAAATCTATGATTACCTCATTATACCCAACATATTAGGTACTCCGTGGTGCCTTTTGAGTGGTCACCTCCATCCTACGCTTCGGAAGATTTTAGAAGGCAAGATTGCCGAAAGAAGGGCAAGAGACAGAAATGCGCTAAGGTGGATAGACATCATTACCCATTGGAACAGAAACAACTACTACGATATCAATAAGCTAGCTGAATAAGATGCTAGACAACGGTGAACGGCACTCTATGATGATGATGGAGTGCCTTTTGGCAAATTCCTTTTGGAAGAATCCTGGAAGTGTTATATTCAAATCCTCGGAAGTGTTATTATTAATGTTATGGCACTTGCAAAAAGCTTCTACGTGTGGGTTCCCATTGAAGGAAAAGCATAAGCTTTAGATTTGTACGAAATGCATTGAATAAAATTAGCAGAGGATCAACATTGGAGTTTATGCTTATTGGAGTATGCTGTCGATTTTCATAGTTTCGGCAGCTGAAAAGATTTTTACCAGTAAAGGTTAAGAAGACCATAGTTTAAACACTGTTATTGCTACGTTGACTTCACCAAAGCCATTTTCGACGAATTGGGGCGGCTGCAAAATGTATACATCATGCGGTATCTATAATGCTATACTCCTATACTCTTCTTCCCTGCTCCTTGCGGACATTTCTTTAAATTTTAATTATTTTCTTTAAAAATTGGCATTATTGTCATACGTTTATTTTTTTTGTTAAATATTAAGTTTTTCTGTTTATTTTACTCTGCTGATACCCAAATTCTTTCACATGCACGAAGGTTGGCTGTAAAAGATTGTAATTTATGCAATAAGTTCGCCTGTTGTATGTTTTTTTTATTTTAAAATGTGCAATAAAGAACTTCTGCCTATCTATCTATCTATCTACGAGGCACTATTCTAAAAAGCTAAAATGTATATAAATTGAAACCACTTTTTCAATTAACCTATTGGTGGCGCGGTGGTAACTTAGTTTTCACATTTTATCGTTGTCACAATTGCAGCGGAACGATGTCAGACTGCATAACCGAATTGTATAAATTAGCTGGGGCAGGTCGGCGACGACACGCGACACAAACAAGCATCGGATTGTACTCATTCAACGCGAGTGCGGATGACAGCAAGGATTGTTAACGTTTTATACCAGTATAATAATGCCGACGAGTGCCCCGTCCGTCCACTGAGCATTGAGACCTCGAAAATATACACGAAACACAGAGGATTCGGTACTGTTTTAATTTGCGGAAACCAGTCACGTATTGTCACTGAGCGAACTCCCGACCCTAGCATACCGTCCACCGAACATTGAGATCCTTGAAAATATATACACAATACAGGAAATTCGATATTGTTTTAATTTTCAGACAAGAGTCACTTATAGCCAGGGCTCTAAAGTTGTACACATAATAGCAACAAATAAGCGAACTGTGAGAAGAATATCACTACATGACTAAAAGTAATAAATGATGATATTCAACAAACAAACAGTAGAAACTAATGGAAAGGTTGCATAGTAATTGTAGAAGTAATGAGATACGTATAGCATCTGAGATGCAGAGAAATCTATGATCTGGATGATAGTGGATCGTAAGACACCGATACTCAACATAATAGTAACAAATTCAATACTGATTTACGTTACCTTAATTCCTAACTCCCAGAATTCGCTTTAGGTTGTTAAATCGGTAGGTTATTCTCATATCCCAAACTTTCTTGAAACAGGTGTCGCTATTTTATACACACTGGACTGAGCCATTAGAACTGTACCAACCCAATCCTGGCTGGGGGGGGGGGTACGATCTAATCTAAATCTTTTAGGATTAAAGCATTTCCTAAAGAATCAACTCTTTTAAGGCAAGACGACGTGGATTGCTTTATACACCAATAAATTGGGAGGTAAGGTAGGTAATCGTGTACGATGCGCTTAATTTATCGATTAGGATATTGGGGTTCACCTGATTGAAAACTTTCGAGAAATCTGTTTGTTACGCCAGTGCATTAGCTGTTGCGATAACTGTACGTGGGAAACAAATATCTGCAAGCTAATTTTTAATCTCAATCTCACAATCTCACCGTCTATATTATGTGCAAGGTAGCATTTGAATAGAGTACACGACCACAACATTTTACACGGTCTTAATAAATTGTGCCGCATTTATTGTTATCCTAATTTACATTAAATATTATCACGTCTCTCATTTCTCTATTAAGTTCTTCAACTTCTTTGTTGTGGCTTTCATCTGGCACTTTTCAGAGGTCACGTCCCGCAATCTTTCCCATTGTTTGAAACTGCGCATTGTTTTCTTAACGTCATTGCTAAACAACAACTTCCCATATTTGTGTACCTAACCGTGTTTTGTTTGCGTCAGTCATCGTTTGCATTCATTTGAAACGCTTTTTTAATGTGTTCTTTTCTTTTTTTTTCAGGTATGTGAAATTAGTTCCGGAATATCAGCTGTACGGAGAGTGGTTCGGAGAGTTTTCCGGTACGTTTGACATGTAAACGCAACTATTTATGCTATAAATTGAAGAGTATTTACTGAAGTAGAAAGTATGGTTTTATGGCGAACAGATACTTCACAGGAACCGTAGGGTTGTTATATCAATAGATCAACTTAATGCAGCCAGATATGATTGTGACATATATTGTAGCATAGAAATGAGGAAACTGGAAATTAAGAAGAAACTCTAGGAAAACATTATGAATAGAAAAATATAGGCATACAGCGATACCTATTTCTTAAAGTAGCAACCCAAACGAAATTGTATTTTGAAGGATGCCAACGATGGGCTAACGGACTTGTAAGCAGCGACGCACAAGAGATCTTAGACTCCGATGCAACTTAAATTTTCACACATAATAGAAACCTTCGCTTTTCCTATCGTGTTACAGTTCTTTAAAGGCAATGTTATTTATATTTAACCTAATCCTTTCGATAACGATTTCTCACATTGATAAGTAACATTGGTATGTTTCGTGAAGGGTAATGTGATTGATGTATTTTTGCCGTGAGTTTTCCGTAACTCGAGAATACACTTAACAAAGTTTGGACAATTGGACATTCGTCAAATTTTACCTTAATAAAAGGAGAAAAAAATATGAGCATGTAGGTCATTGAAGGTGGGTATTGAGTCACCAACCACATATATTTTCGTTGAAGCTCTCTCTCTATTTCAGCGGTTAACGATCATCGTGGCTATTCCTACTCTGCATTCCTCAGCTACTTGAGTCCTCATATAAATATACTATTACGGCTGTAAGATTATACGTCCTCGTCTAATTAGTCTAGATAGAAGTAGTAGTTTGTAACGCGTTATGCAACCATTATATTTGCATTATGGTGCTAGGCAAGTACACAATTTGCTAGAGTCATAATTTGCATCGCAATGGCAGTCTAGGTGGAGCGATGATGGAGGGTTGCAACGAACAACCGGCAGACGATGTGGATTAAAAAATTCCCATTCTGATTAAACGTACACTAGACGTGATTAATCAGGCGCAATTAAAAAGAAGAGCGGCGGATCGCAAGATGGATGAAGAGATGAGTATTAATAAATCTGGTTGATACACGGTATCATGTACCTACATTCGCAAATTTCATCCTGACGAAGCAACATGCAATGTGTCGCTGTTCTAGGTGTTGTCTTTATAATAAGTGCGATAATTTATTAGCATTCGTTCTTAAAACAGCTGTGTTGTCTTCTCAACGATTTAACTGATTTTTTATTGACTATAAAATTTCAAAATGTTAGGTTCGATTTTCATATTCTTAATTTTGTACCCATAATTTAAAAAAATATTAATAAACTCGTAAACCATATTAATGAAATGACACAACAAAATTAGAGGCAATATTATCAGAATTCTAAGACATGCTTGTTTTCCATTCTAGCAATAATATAACGGAATTTTGAAAAAGTATTCAATTTTGACATTCCAATACTCCCCCCTCCCCCTCCCCCGCGCAGCTGATTTCGAGATATGAACGACCTACGATTGTTTTATTTAAGTCAGTTAAATTTGCGGTTGCCGCCTCTCTACCAAAATAGCAAAACGAATGTACTAAGGAACTATGCGTCTATAAGAGGTATCTTTCATTGTATTTTGAAACTATTAAAAAAAACGCCTTCCATCGAGTGTCGCCACAAGCTTCCTTGTGAGTGATTAGAAATTCAGCTGATAGTTGGCGATCGAAAATTCTTTAATATTTATGTTTTAGAATCTGATGAATGAGCGAGACGCTGCTAGCGGCGTCGGCCGAGATGGCTGCGGTCCGCGGACGTGATGCGAGCCCCACGCTTCTTGTGTCGTCGCATGAGCGCCTGATACTGACGCGACGGAAACCAAGCGGTTTTATATATTGGCCGAAGTTTTATAACCCCTTGGGCTTCCCCCTGCCAGTTTTTAATTAAAAACCTGTTAAAGATATCGTAAATTGACGTAATAAAGTATAGCAGGCAATATCCCCAGAATCTTAAGTCACATTTACTATTTATCTAAAAGCAGTAGTAAAAGATTATGATTTTATTAAATTTTGAAAAGATCGCCATTTTGAAAGAAATTGGCGAATATTCTCATCAGATTTCCAAATCGCGGCATTAGTATACGAGGGGATAAGTTCTCCGTATAGGTATGAAAACAAAGATATGCAGATGTATTTTTATTATTATTTTGCAATGTAGTCAGTCCCCTCTTATTTCAATACATTTATTAGATCTGACAATTATTTTTTAAGCCCCTATAAAAGTAGAGTTCATTTTGGTTGGCAAAATGTCCGGTCACTGCCGCCTTCAGTGCTTCATCGTCAGCATATCGATTCCCTCGGAGATCTTTTTTCAGGCCAGGTCTGGACTGTACGGTGGGTGGTCCCTGGTTTCGAACCTGCCGTCGCGCGCGGTAGCATTTACAATCTGAGCCGTATGAATTGAAGTATTATCATGCAGAAGTAGCACACCTTTAGCCAATATTTCCCTCCACTTTTCTTTAATGGCTTCGCTTAATTACCATAGAATATTAGCATAATACGCCACCGTGATATTGACACATTATATTCTATCAGCAATATCCCCTGATAATCCCAAAAGATGGTGACCATGACCTTCCCAGCTGAAGGAACGACCTTGAATTTCTTGGGATGAGCTGATCCACTAATATGCCACTGCATCGACTTTTGCCTGCTCTCAGGGTCATAATTTGCACCCACGTTTCATTTCCAGTAACAATTCTTTCGATGACTGCGTCTGTATTGTTTCCACATAGCTTCAAAAACTGCGAACAGCATTTCACGCGCGCTTGTTTCTGATGCGGCGTCAGCATTCGCAGAACCCATCTCGTTGTCACTTTTGACATATGAATTGGCCATGAATGATGTTGTGTACGGTACCGGTAGAAAGGCCAAGTCTCTCAGCCATCGATTTGATCTTCACTTGACTGTTTTCCAATGTCATTTTCTGTACTTTTTCAACATTTTCTTATTAAATGCCCTGTAAACCATGGTTGTACGTAATTTGCTCCTAATTGGTAGTGTAGTTTCTAAGTTGCAGTGGGTATAGTTACACAGTCAGACGCATGCACGCACGAAATATCTAAATAAAAATAAATAGTCACACCGATTCTTTAACTGTGAATGTCATCTTCGCTCAGCTCGACAATTTTCTTTACATTTTGCTGTTTTATTGTGTTAGGCAGCTCCAGCATTGTATTCATTCAGCTCTGGACTTTCATATTGTAACTAGGCACATTATTTTATTTTCAGCATGAGATGATAAATCCACGTCTCCAGATTGATTTTCAGGCTTTCATCACAAAGTATCTACTCATTTTGTGGAATATATATTCCGTATGCGGCTTTTGATTTATTTGCTATTTCATCAAGCTGCCAAGCAACAAAGCACATTTTTTAATGATACTCCTACCATTCTTGAAGACTACCATTGATTCAATCGCTACCGTAGCTAATATCATATGTACCATTGCATTTCAAATGTCTAAATTCCTATACCCAATTGCCAGTTGACCCGGGGTCAATGCGGTGCTCTGAACCTGATCTGACATTCCGGCAGCTGGTGATAAATCACCGGCCGAACGTCAGGGAGTCGTGTTGCGGCGACACGATCTCGCACGACACGACGCGACTCTGATACTTTTAAAATCAATCACTCCCGCGACCGAACGCGACGCGGAGTCGCTGCTCTAGGCAAAGTGTCACGAAAGTTAAGCGGGTGTTTTCAAACTACAAACTACAACTATAAATGTTATAAGCGACGTCGTTGGAACTGGGAAATTGAGGCTGTCGCATGAAATGAATAGTCGAATTCGAGATTACATTGTTTTTCTTCACATCGCGAGAACAATCAAGGACTCCCATCCGAGGTAGAGTGTATGTTTCTGGTGTAGCTTTAACATCGTTACACGGCATTAATGACGTTAGAGCATGGGCAGAAACAGAAAGTGCTGAGGAAATATCTATATGGAAAATTGGAGAGGTCCAAATCAAGCAATAGCTGTTTTACTTATTATAACCGTACTTAGGTATACATGTATTTACCATATCACATAAATACGATTAGGTTTATATAACGAATATCGCTATTATATTATATTGTATTATTCATATATATTTTGTATATTTAGTTATTTACTCTGACTCACCTAGATACTGGAAAGTACAGTCCTAGTTAGGTGGGCACTGTTGGGCGGTGTGTTGAGTGTTGCCACATTTGTGTGTTATTTTATAACATCTTTAACAATATGTCCAAATGTACGAAAAAATATAAATTTACTATTTTAAAATGAAAAAAAGAAAGAGATGAAGAAACTAGAAGATGAATGACGGCTTTCCACTTTCGGACGTTCTTTATTTTCGTAGATAAATCAATAGCGTCAAATACAGTCTTTTATAGGGCTCTTCACGTCTTATACTACAATCACACATAGATTCCTTGCTTATGAAAATAAGAGCCATTCGGAAATCATGGAAAACGCTCCAAAAAATGTAAAGTTGAGTAATTGCTTTAGATTTTTCACCAACAATTTGTGGATACATTTTGGTACCGGGAAATTGTGAGTACCTAGTTTAAGTAATAAAGGATATTTTATTATTATATATGTATTTGAAAAGGGGAGCAACCGCAAAGGCGATACAAATTCACTGAATGCCAACCGTGATTACAGGCAACTTGATAAACGTCAACGATGAACAGACACTTAGAGATCAGACAACACCACACAAAAAGGAAACGTTCATATCCGCTACACCATTCGTCCAACCATTTCAGCTTAATCTTTTTAACCCGTCTTCTCTATGAGAAATATGAAGGTTCCAAATTAATGAGGCGGGCTGCCGCGACGGAGAAATTCTCTTCTCTCCCGTTGGTTTGATTGTCAAGAGCTGATCGTGTTTCACTTTTTATTGGATGTAATTTATCATAATAGGCGTGCGCTCGAGTCGCACCCGCTCGCCGGAGATCGCATTTGTCTCTGCCCGGGCTCTTGCTCTGGCGTCATTAAATTTAATAAGATTACCTTCCTCGGCTGTTTATTTCACTTTACATTGAATAATTTCGGTATTGTTAATATTAACGACCACGAAGCCACGGAACGTCGAGGCGTTTACTTTGGGCGATTGCTTTGATACTTCCAATCGTGAATGCTAAATTCACACTCTTTACGCACCGCGCAACTTTACCTTGGCTGATCAGTTTCATGTCGTCTTGCTCGTTAAGGTATCCGTTAATCTGGATTATATTTTGAAATGTCTATACGAAAGCTGCGTTGAAAATAGTTTTCGATATGCTATCCCGTTTTTTTGTGTTCATTTAAGTTTGTCAATCATTCGAACAGTTCACTCTGGATTCACTGAATTCTATTTCTCGTTCGAAATTATTGAGATCGATTTATTTAGACCATACTCTATTACAAAACACGAGAAAACAAGAAAGTATATGTATTTTAGTCGTAACATGTTGAATCTATGTAGTCACTACGTTGATGTTTAAATCGGACAATGAAAAACACTTCATCGGTAGTCGCTGATCCGATTGCGACATAGCATTCTAAGGACCATTCAGCTCTAAGAACCATTCAGTTCACTATCGTTTACAAGCTAATTAAACAATTTACGTTTCTTCTCTTTATGTTGATTCTGATCCGTAATAGACAGTAATAGTAATGATTCATAAATTGTCGACAATATAACCACTCGAATAGTTCACAATTGTGTTAATTTTGAAACCCTAAGTTATGTGCATTCTCGTTGCTGATGGTTACGGTCGCTCTATTAGAACCTTTTCTAAGACGAGAAATTGAAATATACATATACGTTTTAGTCGTAACCCATTACTTCAACGAGCATTTTTTTATTATTTTTTATTATTTCAAGCATACACAAGTTTTTCTTCGCTTTGAAGTTTTGTAGTATCTCATCAAACAATGACATACATATCATCGGTAGGGATGTCAGGAGACAAATTCCAAGTTTTTTTGTTTTAAGTATTGACCATTGCAGGTGGGATCTCTATTTTTGTTGTTTTGGCTACGATGTCAAACTGTCAACAAATCTTAATCAACTTTTTTTAGGTTATTTCGTTATATTCATCGCCTGATGTTATATCTATATTGGATATCTAATTTATATTGGAAGATGTTTCCTCTTCGTCGTCTTGAAATATATCTTGTATATGGAGATGTACTTATATATTTATATGTCGTTCTGTATGTCGCATGACACATGAAAATTAATCGTTACTATCCTTGCTTGATAGTTTTTTAATTTTTTTTATACTTCAACATCTCTTCAAGACTATTTATCGAGATTCAACCCCTATATACTGAGCGATTCAAATTTATCTTATCGCTGTTTATCCGTCTGTTGGATTATCTAATATCATTATACGGCTATATTTCTCGCATTACTTAATTGCAGCCAATTGTGAATGTCTTCTTCAGCATTTTTGTTAAATTTAAATCTCAAAATGACACCGTAGCAGTCAGGTAAACAAATAGGCTGCGGCATCGGTAATAATGGGAAATTATGTTATCAGATTGTGGATCCATATTTAGTCGTCACGCGATAGTCAATTGTTTGCCCTCCCGGCGTTGGCCCGTTCATTATCGTCCCACAATTTGTGATTTGTATTCCGGAGGATATACATATAGTTCGAGTGAGGAATGGCGTACAATGTGGTCATTGTTATGTACAGTTCCCATTGTTAGTAGCCAATTAGACAACCGGGGAGGTAATTTCGGAGGAAGATGAAAGATTTAAATGATTGTCGGTATGATTGATTGACAAATTGTCTATATTTGAATTTGCATCTCCTACACGTTGCTCGATTAATGTCAGCTAACCACTAATCGGAATAAATTCTGAATGACGCCGTTGCTATTACTCGAGATTCAAACTTCGTTATTTTGGTGAAATTTCATATTCCAAAGTCGCAAGTCATTCATTTGATTAATTTGTTGTTTTGCTATTTTCAATGCCCAGACGAGCTCTTGTCCCGGTGGCTTTTTGGGGGACTCTGTTCGTCAACTAACGAATGAATTATTTTCGTGGGCTGGCTTCATTGATTTGGCGCGGGACCTCTCCCGCTAGGCTGGAGCCTTTTAGCGAGGATTCGCTTGAGCCACGTCCATTGCCGCGTATGCATGTGTCAGAATTCTAATCTTTCCTGTTGGTGGAAAACGGTCGCGGAGCGATCGGGCCGTGTTCGACCTGGCGACAGCTCAGGCGTGGCGAAACGAACTGTGTTAGTCAACGAACGAACGACCGTTTCAGTCGCCGTTCCAGATGACGTGGCCCGGGACCTCTTCCTCTAACGACGTCGCTTTTAAATGGGGTGCTCATGGGCCGGGTGTCCTTTGCCCTAGCTTGCATGTGGCAGGATACTCAGTTGGTCCTGCGTCATGAGGCATGATCGCGTCCGGTCGCGAAGCGAGCAAGTTCACTAAGCGTAGGTATCGTCGTGTGTGGCGACTGCACGTCGAATCCGTGACTCCAGCCGTAACTATGTACCTTCAAATCTATAGTTGGCTGGTGCTGCAGCTTCCGGGGGCACCAAACCGCGGCGCAACACAACGTCACGCAAAATCCGAAGTGGCGAGTAGAAGGGCTGGGTTAGTACTAACCCATATAGCTTATCGATGCGGGCGGCTATTTCGGCGTGGTATTTGAGGGTGTCCACAGAGTTATCCAGCGTCGCCGGAACCGCCCGACTGACCGCTCGCGTCCGTCTGCTGAGTGGAACTGAATATTGTAATTATTTGGTTTTGTGCATCGTTTTATACTTGCTTTCGCGTTTGCTTCTTTGCTCTCCACTACCACGCGATTGCGGTAACGAGAAGGTCAATTGCATTCCTAATATTTCTTACTAGTTTTTGACACTCTGCAACAATGTATGATGTAACGATAACTAAATCAGTTAAATTCGTGTTATTACTGCATTATGTTTCGGAGACAGCTTTAGTCTTAATCGTGTGGTCGTGCGATGGAGTCTATATTGAGAAAAATGTATAAATTCATACTTGACGTTGCCAAAAGCCTGCATCGTGATATTAGCGCTGTGAATGTGTTCGAACGCGTATTTCGGAAGCGCGCCATTCTACTGGTCCGGTCAAAGGCGGATGATGTACGACCCATTCAGGAGTGGTCGGCATCCGGTGCAACTACCACCCCAGCGGGGTTACTTCATAAAGAACGTATGGTAGGAATATGGAATGTTGCTACATCTGATTGCGAAAATGGTACGAGACGAAACAGACAATATTCTTCGGAGAAAATTTACCAATTTTTGGTATTGTTATTGAGCATGGATACGAGCTACGAACTGCTTAACTTGTTGATCGACTTCAAAAAGTTATCCTCCCTGGAACATCTTTAATTGGACGATTTAAACATATTGTGAGAAGTTCAGACTGTACCTACTGTGTTCTATGTAGGATAGTTCATAACATTTAGGCCATTTTTAATGGCGGTTTTGCGATGAAGTCGCAATATGTTCGTATTAAGTAGGAGCGGCGTGTAGACTTACAACCTACTGAACAGAAAGTATCATTTCAGTCTTGAGTTTTTAAGATTGCTGTGGTTCTGTAAGGCAAAAAAGGCTAATTACTTTTTTCTAATCTCGCTGATGTGCAAACTAAAACACAAATAGATATACAAACTGGACTACTTGATAATTTATGACGTAAAGTATCATTATAAACTTTTAAGTATCTGATTTCTGCGCTGGTTTGAGCAGCATCAAGAAAATGTAAAAAATCAATTCGCCTATTTTGCTTTACAGAATAGTAGCAAATATGTCAACATATACACATTTTTATCAAAAAACTACGCGCAGCACAAACACTGACGAGAAGCTTTATGTTTTTTTTGCACTAACTACAATTTTCTTAATTGTCTCCTGATTTGGCTAAATTTACTCGTTGGAAACCCAATATTTGGTATTTATTTATTTATTTATTTATCTCTTATTTTACATAATTCATTTTCACAATAGTTAATCGTACATGACAATGCAGATTTTAAATCCCCAGCAATATACTAAAGAGTGTGGCTTCGATTTTATCACTTCACTAGGCAGAGCCTTTATTGAATTGATATTTAGTGCAGTGTTTTTCTATTGGATCCATATAGAAGGCTGCTGCATTGTTGGGTTATATTAGTGTATATAAATGTTATATAAAATATTTCATTAAATCTTAGTTTTAAGTTAAGTAGAATTTATGTGAAGTACAATTATACAGTTATAAAGATATAGAAATAATAATAATAAGTAATAAAATATCTATGTACCTATATTATTTAACATCGCTAGTTACTAAAAGCTCACAGTCCTCCGTCGTCTAGTTTATCAACCAGTTTGTCACCAATCTTTTATTATGGGCGTCATTTTGAATGGCTGTAGCCTGGCCTAGGTGTAGATATATTAAAAGCGCCGTGAAGTTACGTCGCGAGGTAAATGTAATGCCATTGTCCAAAGATCGTTCTCATTCTCGGTTGTATATGTCTGTTTCTCTGTCTTGTGTCGTGTGTATGAGCGATACTGGTCGACTTGTTTACTTGGTATTTAGTTTACTTTCCTGAACTCCATTGTTATATTTTCTTCATGTTTACTATTTTTGGTAATGCATTTTCTAGTGAGACACACGATTCTGAGACCGTATACTGCCCACGAAAAAAAATTGTTTAGCAACTATCATTGTCCGACGACCTTTCATTTAATATTGCGATGTTTGATATCACGAATTTCAAAAGTGAACAATGCATTTTAAAACGAGTGAAAGTAGAGCGGCACGCGTAGTAATAAGTTAAATATAAATAAAAGATTAATCAATGACAGTATTCTACCGGATGTGACAAAGACTTGTAAGAATTTAGCGGTAGTTTGGTTAAATTCGCCCTTGTGGCATATTTTTTATAAATTCACAACCTTTACAGTTATACCATACAATTTTACACTGGCTGTCTTGCTCGTTACGGTATCCGTTTATCTGCATTTGATTTTGAGATTTTCCATAAGAGAGATGTGCAGAATATGTTATCCCATTTCTCCTCATTTTATCGCTTTTTGGCCTGTCCGTAGTATTACTTATGACCGTCCATATAGTTTCATGCATGCTTTGCGTTTGTGCGTTTGTTTGTTTGTCCGTATGTCCAAAACTTCCCGTGATCCGATCTTAACCAAATTTGGTATTTAGCTTCCATGGGTGAACCAAGCACCACCAGTTGGCAGCATATTCGATCCGAGTCCCGCATGTGCTAGTTTGCTCGGTCTGGAGTGGGATCTGTCCAATAGGCAGAGTGAGCATAGCGTATATGGGTGTTTTTGAAATCGAGGTGACGAGACAAACTTGTTGGATTAGGTTTAAGCTATCTTAGCCTGCAGGAGGATCTGACCAATAGGTAGGGCAAGCATAACGTATATGGGTATTTTTGGAATCGTGCTAATGAGAGGAACTTGGAAAAGGTTTTAAGGCATTTTGATTACCAGTCACGGGACCGGCCAGAGTTGCTGTTTCCTGTTATTATTTCTATTGAAGTATGTCTGTCAGTCAGTAAATATAAAACTCTTTAGCATCAAACTTCTGCAAGATCCGTTGGATCAAATTGTAGTCTGTTGCTCTCTTGATAACGATTTCGATCCATTTATTAGGATCATGGGGACGGCAAGAAAAAATAGAAATATGCATATTTTAGCCGTAACGTGTTGCTTCAAATATTGTTTGCTTGTTTGTATAATGTAAAACAGATCATAGACACGGAGTTCCCATGCCGGTTCTGGCTCGAAGAATCAATCAGTTCAGTCACGTTTACGAACTAAACCTTCGCCGAGCGGGACTCCGTATTGCAGACGAATTTATTCTCTTGCGCTCTGCACCACGTTTTGTTATTCCGTGGGGCGGGGCGCAAGGGTCCGCTGAGGGCACCTCGCCGCAAATATGCTTGAAAACCGGTCCTCAGTTTTACTCGACCAGCTTTTGGTCGCTTATAATACTTCCACAATGCGCTTATTTATGCCGCAGGCCGAGAATTGTTGTTATTGATGGTTTTTTTATGGACAGAGAGAGGAAGACGTTGCTCGCTGGAGAATATATCTGCAATGGGGGAATTCTAGTAAATTTCATATAATACCGTGTATCAAAAGCCTGTTAAAATATTAGAAATTGTAATGGTGTGAAAAATATAAACTTTATAATCCGTAGGTACATTTTAAGGTAATGTGTGGTAACTCTACTGCTTCATTTGTATTTTTCAAGTATTTTGTACCTAGACTCGCGTTCTACTTCTGTCCCCTTGAATCCATTGTTAATGCTAAATTGTTTTATTTTTTTACCATTTTTACATAATGAAA
>JAOPUG010000021.1:11808391-11818442 GCA_027564375.1 Micropterix facetella | reverse complement strand
GCCATTAACATTATTTTTATGTGTTTTATTTCATTTTATAGTTGTAAGGGTCTAAATTGTACACCTCTAAAAAAACAGCCTCATATTTTCGATGGCTTCTGCCCGTACTTGCGGCTCAATTGAACGTGTCAGTTCTAATCGATTAAGATTAGGCAGTACAATTTTCTAGAGTATACAAACCGTATGCAGATATGAATAGGTGTCATAGAGTAATTCTCGACGGCCGGGTCGAGTCTAATTACAATTGTCAGTTCAGAATTGGTAAACTATTATATTTTGGTATATTTCTTACTAGTTAATCATGGATCTGTTATCGTCGACGTTTAATCAGGTAGTCTAATATATTATATTTATTTATGTGGGGGTATTTTACCGTATTTGCTAAAATTTTACCAATTTCGCATCACTCAAATGAATGATTCAAAAATAACAAAAAAATGTCGATGAATGTTCCAAGCAAACGTACTGCGTGCACTCAATCATGTGTGTTCTTACGTCAAGCACTGCTGCGTCGACCGAAACCGGAAACATTTTTCCTTCGATCAAATTAATAGCAAGCAGCATCTATTCACTAAGACATGCTGTATCTATTTACTAAGACATGCTGCATCTATTCACTAAGACATGCTGCATCTATTCACTAAGACATTCACTAAATATGGCGCGGTAATTGATGAAAGTTTCATGAGATGATGATTCGTAATCTTATAATGAGGTTCCGTCCAGCGGTCACCAAAATGTAATATGGTACAGCCATGACAAACCACTAATTATGATGGAATGATTCCTCTGCGACTCGAAATTGACGATGCCCGGCGTTCCCACATTAGGGATGTCATTAGGTTAGAGCGGGTTGTTTTTTTGTTGTGATCTTGTTGCGAGTAACGTTGCCTTTTGACGTAGCGATCTAAGTTAGGAATGACATTCTCTCCACTTTTGACTTAGGCGGCGGAGAAGCTGACGCGTCTCGATGTTACGTACTTAGGTACGTCTTTCTCTTTTATTTTTTGGTCCGTCCGTAGTATTACGTAGGGCGCACCATATATTCTGATGCATCTGCGCGTTTGTTTGTCCGTATGCACGAAGACTTCCCTTGGGTCGATCTCAACCAAATATGGTATGCAGCCTCCCTGGGTGACCCTTAGCACCATCACGTGGAAGCAGAAAATTCTATCCGAATCGCACAGCTGCTGCTGCGGGTGCATCCTGGTTTACTTGGCATGCAGGTGGATCTGACTAATAGGTCCGACCAAGCATAGCATATATGGGTATTTTTGGAATCACGGTGACGATAGAAACGTGTTGGAATAGGTTTTAAGCCATTTGGGTGCTGCTGCAGGTGTATCCTGGTTTATTTGGCCTTGATGAGGATCTGACCAATAGGTCTGACCAAGAATAGCGTATATGGGTATGTTTGGAATCGTAGTGACGAGAGAAACTTGTTGGAATAGATTTCAGTCCATTTTGGATGTCAGGGGTTACCAATCACGGGACGGGCCAAAGTTACCCATGTCTATAGCTACTTTTCCTGTTATTATACGTACCTACCTATTGTTATCGTAGAAAATGTATGTCGTTTTTATCAAGTCTTGATATAAAACTGTAACTGGCTCGACTTGCTATGAAATAGGGTATTTCCCCATTTTTTAAAAAATGTAAATCTACATTATGAAGAAATAACTCTCAGAATATTTCTTCCAAATAATCATTTTGTCCCAAAAACAGCTTTAGCGATGGTACTGTATTTTTTGTGATGATGGGTTTGGCGGTATTTTTGAATTCTTCGAAATTTCATCGATCTACTGACAGAATAAGATATGGGATCCCATCAAGCAAAAAGAGACAACGTTACTGGACCATCCTAATTCAAAATTCTTTATGTAGGTAGGTACTTACAAACTTATCAAGCTACACGCATATTAAATATATTTTTGAAGTTATTCCGACCTCACAGACCCCAAACAATCACAGCCGCCTTCCCGAATAATGAAATGAAATTTAAATTATGCAATCGTTAATGATATTGATGCATGATTAAATTTTAATTAAAAGCCATTCCATTGACGTAGCACAGTATTTTGATAAACAATAATTAATTAGTAACAGAAAATATATTACATTTTGCGGTACCTGCTGGCTGAGGTCACCAGTGAGGATGTAACAGAATGCAATTTAACAGTATTAAGTTTTATAACCTACGAAAATGATATGAAATTGGCTGAAATGATGAAATACAGATACTAGAAGCTCTTCGATACCTCAAATAAAATACGTCTATTAATAATACGATTACCAAACGGCCAAACCGAATGGATAATGTACTATTTAATTCCCATGGGCTTACTTATTAATGCGATTCATTACCGATCGCTTCACGTATAATTGCTGTAACTTAATTGACTCTAATTGCTGACATACTTACATAATTGTACACGTACATAACGCTTATGGCAAACGAACCTGACATGGACACACCATTTCCGATTTCCTTTCTTTGTATCGATTACGACAATAGAGTGCGATTAAAAATCATGATGCGGAGTTGACTCTTGAATTGTGATGTCCGTAGCAGCGTGCATCGAAAACTATAATACCTGTAAACGATCGTATCTAAATTATTATAAAACTTATCGTATATTACATTTTAAATCCCATTAGATGACGACGTATAGACCTGTTGATGATGCGTTTCTCTAAATTAATGAAAATAAAAACATAAATCAAACAGACAACATTTTCCCTATTACCCTGTCCTGACTATTTTTTTTTATTTTATTAAAATAAAACTTGCACGTGTCGTGGCCTTTTTTAGATGGTGTTTTATTCAGCCACGCGGTCATACACAGGTGATAAGATTTTACCAAAAATTTTGCTCAAGCGCGAAAGCTAGGAAGTTGCAGTTTTTTTTTATAAAACTGAAAAAATGCGATTTTTTTGTTTTTTTTTAACATGGCGGAGCGCATATCAGATCTCCAAGTTCGAAACTCGCATTTTTAAAAAACCCTTATATGACAAGCATATCCAAAAATCATAACTGCCTGACCTTTTGTAATGGTTCTTAACGGTTAAGTGTAGCTTGGGCTATAATGGTCGAAATGTCAACTTGGTCAGCTCAACTCGCGTGGAAACTCCTATCCGGAACCCTCTCGGAGAGCGAACAATCTGGTGAACCCGCTGTGCGGTGTATCTGGGGACGGAACCTCGGGCGGAACTGGACGGATGACGCACGGGACGGGAAATCCGGCTTTGTTGTCAATCGACTGAGGCCCGGAGGGGTGTGGAAATGTATGTTTCCTAAGACGCGAGGGTAGATGTTGACTTGAGATGTATCCTTAGAAACGACCCGATGGTCACCCGATCTCGGGTGGCGTTCCGAGTAAAGGACGCCACGGGTCCGCAATATTTCCGAGTGACTGCATGCCGCATTACTACGACACGTAGAGGTTGCGCAAGCGACTTTGAGCCTGGTACCAATCTGGTGGATGGAGAAATCCGTCTAAATTTGGTAGTTAGGGCGTGAGGCTGGCCCGCCGGGAATCTTCTCTGCCTGATGCCTCGCCATTAAGGCGTCAGTTTCTAACGAGCCGTGGCGTAGTTGGGTATGTGGATTGGTTTTCTTCAAAATTTCTTTACGCTCATCCCGAGGCGATATAATAATAAAGTCGTTGAAACGTTTCGAAATGGCGGGTTCGACCGTAGCACTCTCTTAAAATATATCCTGACCTTTTATAATATAAAAGGTACAGATTTATTGGGCAAACGTTGAGTATTTCTTTTTTACCGAACTAAAAATATAGAATGAACAATCCCGTGATTCATTTCACTCATCATTTCGCTAACTTATCACAATATCATTTCTGTTTGTCGCTATAAGCTCCTGTTGTATTTATTATAATACACAAACCCTGGCGCGGCGAAATCGAATTACTACCTCCGAATAGCGATACCGATTTAGTGCGGCGGTGCGAGAAACTCAATTACTAAAATGCGGGACAAATTCCGCAGGCCGCGCCGTTGCGACGCTCCTAGTTAGGCAGCGCCGCGCCATCAAGTGTCGCTCAATCAAATGATGCCACGCGTTTTCAGGATTCTGCTACTGGCTATCTACTATCTCCTGCTACTATCAGTCGCTACTACTATCTCTATACATATAGTAGGTATATATAACATCCAATTTCTGAGTGTGTGCAATGACTTTTCGCTGTGTGCATGTATCTGATAATCTTCACAATTAATGAGCCGATTGTGATTCGATTTTCACCAATCTGTAGAGAACTTTCCATTTCAGGTTTTCGGCTAAGTTTTTTCAGGATGTCTAGCGATTATTATGATTCTCACAGGAAAAGCTTTTTTGAGTAGTAAACCGAATTTCGTCGAAGTATTTCTCGCTGCATACAATTGCGGTATAATTGTATGTTTATATAGCAGAATCATTTGTAAGAATGCTAATCACCCTCACGGGAAGTGCCTTTTGCTTGTCACTTGGGCCTTAAGGTGCGAATAATCTCGCCGCACGGATCTTAATCGTAAGGCGAGATAAGAAGCGTTGGGCTGGCAACGCCATTAGGTGACAGGTGGAATAATTAATATCGTCGTCAATCAATAATGAGGTTGAGTGGTGGTGCGGTGCGGGGGCACCGCAGCGGCGCTGGGGGGGGGGGGGAGGGAAGATTAATCCCACGCAATCACTGGCGGATACAACGAAGTGCACGCTCTTCAGGACAATTAAGCTTCTTTCGGTCCAGTAAGGTACTGGCCGAGGTTAATCGAGCGCGATGTGGCGGGTTTTAAATGTGAGAAATAGAATCTTGTTCGTCTGCAAACCTGTGTGAGTTTTTCATACTAGTCCAGCAGAAAAGGTTTTCGGAAGTGCCAATAATCGATATTTTGGGCATTCTGAATGCTTATATGTGCGTATGCATTTATAACTTGCCTGTAACTCACAGGGAAAACACCTAATAAACTTTGTAAAATCGTATGTGTTGCCGGTTGATGAAAAATTGCCAGTTCTGATAATGGAAAATATGTGGATCGTAAAGACCATTATAAATGGTGCACATTGCTAAAAAACCAATTTCTCGCTGAATTGACATCAAACAAAGAAAGGCTCCTGCTTTTTTCCAATCTTGGATATCTAATGTAATGCAACCCCTTTACGAATAGCTTGGATGACTCAAGGAGGATGAAGTCGAGCGAAGTCCTATCTGAGGATGAAGTCGAGCGAAGTATGCCAACTGTTCTCGTAGAACAAAGACGAACACAAACTTTGGCACTGTTGAAATGATGCGTGGGCGATAACGCGATCGAGAGCTTATCAGACGACTGACTGTTTGAGGAGCGGACCAAACGGGCCGCCCACGTACTAAAGCACTGAAAGCTCAAACTATAGCGGCATTGAAAAGGCTTATTGATACACTATTTAAATGTATTTATTGACTTATAACTTGTTATAATGGCTATAAGGGGCGCGGTCGCCGCCGCGCAGTGCAACGATGCGCGTGGGAGATGTCCGTTACCGGCGCCATATGGTTACGAAGTTCTGAGGTTGGTCGATGAGCCGAGGCGGGGAGTAGGGGCGAGGCGGGCAGTCGAAGTCGTGTCGTCAAACCAGACAGTGATGTGCGATGGCTATATGGTGAATCGCGCGGTCGTTTTGGGCGGGTTCGTCTTATATTGTAACAACGCTACTACCTATTATGGCGTATAACAACAGTACCACGTATTATGGGGTCAATATGTCAAGAGTGATCCTGATGGCATTTCGGAATTGCACTAGAGCATTGAGTCCAGAGGTCACAGGATCTTGGTGTGCTTGGAGTAATGAGTGAAACGCATGCCCTGTACGACCAGCATACATACGACCTGTAGATCGCATACTGAGAGACAAAGAATATCCATAGTCATGCAATAGTCAGCGCTGACTCAAACCGGCTATTGAAACACTGCATTCGGCTACTGAAACCAGGTTCTTCGATTGAAAGCCTTGCAATGCAAGAGCTAAAATTTCTTGCATAATGCCGATATATCGCTCTAACAGCCTTACCAATAAAAATGTACTTGTAACCGGGTTAAACTGCATGTATGACCGATTTCGGACCGAATCGTTACCAATAAGCGAGTTTTAACTCAGGTATAAACTGCCCCGAAATTATAGACCAACCATAAATTTAATTGTCACTTTTTCTTTCATAGTTTCTTTTCAAATTATGAGATGGCGCTGTATGCATCAGATTTTTGCAGTTTTATTATGTTTTTCAATTGTTTTTGGCTTATAAATGAACTCACGCGGAAATTTTCGTATCGTTTTGTTACTTGACGTGTCAGTTAAAACATTTTTGCACCCGACGGCTATATTAGTACGTTATTATTCCGTTATATCATAGGGTAAAAACCCAAACGGTGGTAATAGCAGGCCAAACGGTGGTAATCCAATATAATATAATTAACTTCAGGCGTCCAACAAGGCAATGCTATTGGGCCAATTTTATTTTCACAGCTTGAAAGCGACCTATATAAATGTTTTCAATTGTCTTGAAATCTGTCGGCAGACGACATCAAAATAATAATAAATGTATCCTGTACGTAATATAAATGCGACATAATAAATGTGTGTACTTAAAAAAAATAAAAATCAAAAAAATTCAATAATAAGTAATATTTAATAATGAATATGGATGAAACGCACTTTTTTTATGAAGAAAAACTTCATTTTTTTCAATTCCTCAATAGTTGTGTACTTTATGACTATTGTTAAAAAAATTTGGCTTCTGGTTCCTGCTGTTTCGTGTAAAAATACTCTAAAATGAAAATTTCCTGTATAGCTCCCATATTTATTTTTTTAATCAAATTTTCAATCAATTTTGAAAAATCTCAAATAGCTATATACTTAAGAAAGGCACCGTTAGCTATGATATTTTTTTCATTTAGCTAACATTATCAGTTAGTTCACTACGAAATTGCCAAAAAATGTAATCGTCGAAATTTACATACATCGTCCTTTGCAAGTCCATTTACATATACGTCCTTAAACTTTGCAAGTCCATTCTAACGAGAGGTTGTGCGTCAGCAAAACATGTGATTAAAAAAACCAAAACTAAATTTACGCAATGGCATGTTAGTTCTATAGTTTCTAGACTTTATAATTACTTTCAGGATAAGTTAAACACGTGCAGAAGTAGGTATATAAGTAGGTATATGTATGTATGAAAGGAAACAATAATATATATGTATCTATTATAAATTATCATGATTTCTTATTTGAGTTTAAAATTATGTGCGCATTGAAATGTAAAAGAAAAAAAAATATCCTAGTACGTACATTATCTATAAATAAATATAGAGAAAATACCTCCTGGATAGTTAGTATTGATCATTACTATTTACAGCTGTACACTTCTATCAAATCCGTAGAAATAATAGAGGAATAACGTTTATACTTCGTTTATTGGTAAGTATGTACATTTTTAGTGCGTAAAAAGCCAAACGACTGAATAATAAAATAGATAAGACGCCCCGATTCGTCGTGCGTTTTCTCACGGCAGGTCCGTTTCATCCCGAGCGTTGATTTGGCGATTAATCAGGAGTCCACAGCCAGGTGGAGCAGCGCCGGCAAGACACAGCCAAAAACTGGCACCTGATAAATGAGTGCTTTTTCCGAGTACCCGCTGAGCGCCTCGCAACAAGAGTACGTAGGGTAGGCGGAGGCCGAGATGAATTAATTATTCCGTATATAGAGGGCAGGCGCGGGAAACACGTATTTTGCCCAAGACACGACGACGTCATCCCTCGTTTCCGCAGGCACGGTGACCTTTAAGCTTGATTGAAACGATTTATATACAGGGCGTCACAGGAAAGTTATTTGATGTACATGTATGGTTGTATTTCGATGATGTAAATATAAAACTGGTAGGGGGAAAACCCCAAGGGGTTATCAAACTTCGGTTTCCGTCGCTTCGGTATCGGGCGCTCGTGTGACGACGCAAGAAGCGTGGGGCGCGCGTCACGGCCGCGGGCGGCATTTATCTCGGCCGACGCCGCTACCAGGGTCTCGATCGGATATCAGATTCTAAAACAGAAATATTTTTCGATCACCGTCTATCGGCTGTTATTCTAATAACTTACAAGTAAGCTTGTGGCGACACTCAAAAGATGGCGAAATTTTATTATTTTAAAAATAGGTTCAAACACAATGAGACCTCTCATAGACGTATAGTTTCCTAATACATTGGTTTTGCTATTGTGACAGAGATGTGGCAGCAGCAATTTTAACTGAATTAAAATAAAAGAACCGTATGTTGAACATACCCTAATATCAACTGGTCTCTGCGCATTGACTATAACTATCGATTGGCGAAAGATTTTATTGAAATCGGACGTATTTTACTCGAGTTATAATGCATAATAACCAAACCTGGCAGGATTGTAAGACTTGGCTCCCTCGGAGGGCCGAAGTAAGGCACACAGATACGGCCTAACCAGCCACTCAAACACGTTCACAAGCACGCGCACACTAATTGTGTGAATATTATAAAACTAACGTATTCATTTTTCAAACATTATTTAATATCTTAATATTGAAGAATGATTACCTACTACTACATTCCTCTAGTCTAGAATGCTGTATGTTTTCCAATAAAATAAAACAGATTTTTTTGATTGAGATCGGCACTGTCTGGGTTCCGAAATAGATAAACACATTTGACCTGAAACCATTGCACCTGCTCCCGCTGGATAATAAAGTAGGAACTCTCCACTCTAACTTATCTCCGATTAGGTTGTATAAATACTACGCTACCGGCGTCGATAATTATAATTAACATATAAGGTATTTTTGCTGGCTGCTAACATATAAGGTATTTTTGCTGGCTGCTAACATATAAGGTATTTTTGCTGGCTGCTAAGAGATTTCATCACAATGAGACGTGAGATTTTTTTTTTTAATTCTTTAGACGACTTTTGAAATATATAACGCTAAATTTATTACTTCGCAAGAAAAATATCGAAGACTAAAATAAAAATTAATTTATTAGGTAAGACGCTGTGTTTACTTAACGTGCAAATTACGGAATGCGGGCTATTTAGAAGTTGACGTTGCCGGTAGATGGCATTAGTCGATTCAATTGTCTTTGAAGATGAGCGCCAATATCTATCGCGTGAAGGCGAACAGCGAAGCCGATAATTTTTATTGTTATTATGTCACGATAATTGTTATTAATTCATGTATAATATTTACGCCTTTTCATAAAAACATACATGTTTAAAAACCATGGCAATCACCTAATGTGAAAACATCCAATTTGTGTTAATTTACGAATTATCTCCTGATTATATTTAAACTTACTTTAAGGATATTTTCTATAAAATGGTTGTGAGGAATTGAATAATTTCATAATAATTATTATAAGATAGTAAATGCCAATTTCTAGTGGGGTCCGGACACTTATGCAATATTTTATCGAGGTTCAAAGAAATAAAACCTCTAAGTGGACTCCAACATAGCTTTTGATGGTTAGCATCCAGCACACATACAATGGTGCTTCCACAGATTTTTCTTGCACGCTGATGCACCGGGCTAGTACGACCATATTTTTGTGAAACCTAAATATGCCTGGAGTTTATTTGATGACCTGTACAGCCAGGGGGAAAGTTTTTATGGAACTGATTATACTTAGCGGTGTCCCTCTAAATTTGTATTTTTAGGAATATCTACAGTTTCATTGCATATTAGGTAAATCGGAACGACTATAACCCTATCACGCTGCATAAAACAATTTGTTTAAAACGTAAAAGTAAACCTGCACAAAACATTATTAGCACTTGACAATAAATAACACAAACGAATGAACTCTCGCGCCATATGATATCGCAACGACATCCGTGGGCCTTTTTCCTCGGATAATATCAGGCGTCCGTAATTACCAGCCCAACAACTTATGTCCATTTTGGACATCTCATCCATGCCGGCGTACACTGCAAGTCAAACATCTTGAGCTCTCGACCACAGTCTCAAAAATGCTTACACATATTACACACAAGCTCGTCACAAACTGCA
>JAOPUG010000021.1:11733683-11746805 GCA_027564375.1 Micropterix facetella | reverse complement strand
AGACCTGGGTGGGAATCGAATCCACGACCTCTAGCGTAGAAGGCAGGGTTACTACCCACTGAGCTACGAGGCCCGTCTTTTTATTAATAAATTAATATCACAGTTAATAAACAATATATAATTTTAAAAATATCGTAATTAAAATGGAAATTTCACATGAAACTACAGCGACAAGTATGAGCTTTCCAAACCGAGCGAACATAAGCAATGAGGCATATTCGTGAATTGCCCCCCTAAAACGGAAAAAATAGTAAACAAAACTCACCGCAAATCTAAGCTCTCCTACTGGTGGCTTCGCATATGGCACTCCTGTAAAACTATAGTAATCCGCATTTCCACTGCCATCTCTATAGATTTTTCCACGTAGAACACCATTTTTTATGTTGAGATCTATATGACCAGCCATTTTTTTCTGCAAGCGTCTCTAGAACAAGATTAGCTGTTATTTTCGCGCATAACTCCCGCTTATTCTCAGCAATTTTGGTGGACAAGCAAGAGAGATATCGCAGAAAACGATTCATATTTTAATTGGTTATGACTATTTATATATATAATGCACCATATAGAGTTATAATAATTGGAGGAAAATAAAAAAATTGGGATTTTTATTTTAAATGTTTTATTTTATTTATTTTATTTTATTCTGGAAATATATATTAGAATATAGAAAGACAAATCAAGAACTTACTTAAAAAAGGAATAATGAGGCATTGATTTAAAATTTAAATGAATTTGTAATTCCAAATCGGAGTAATCCTACTTCAAATGGGTCGTTGTAGAAAATCGCAATTAGTTGGTTAAAGACCTAATATTTAGAACAATAATTACTTTTAAAAGTTTCTACTTTGTCGTTATACATTTTTTATTTAATTATTCAATTTAAAATCAATTTAATCCTCTAAAATCTAATTAATTTATTAATAAATAACAAGGCTCACCGTAAGTAAATCTAAAATTTACTTCGTTCACAGAAGAACTGATAAACGATCCAAATTTATTAATGTTATATAAACTACCTAAAACCTCGTCAATACAATTAGACAAAATATGATGTCATTAGGTTAGGCGGTTAAACTACTAATTGTATACCCGCATGACGAAATTAATTAAACTTGTCTCGCATTTATATAAATAAAAATTTATTATTAATACCAAGGTCACTATTCATTGCCATATGTGGGCATTACAAGTGAAATAAAAATAAAATTAGCATTCAAAATAAAATACTCGTAGTCAGCATTTTCTTTATATTGTCCCTCCCTACTTCCACCAATTAATCTGTTAGGGATTTTTTAAACTTGATCTTGTTCTCGATATTTTATGTTGCTTCAATAAGATTGTTGAACATTCTAGGACCAATAAACTTGAAATGGAGATGGCCAAATGCGGTGTACGTTCTTAGCACCATCATGTCACCGGTTTTTGTTGCTTTCGTCTTTCCAAATTAACGCTGTTGTTTATTAGGCGTCGTTTTAGCTTTTAAGCATATATTAGTGATAGCCGAACATACAGCTGTCTTGCATCTATAACTATATCTATCATATGGGAAGAGTTTTGAATTACATATCTTTTGATAACAATCTTTACAATTTAGTACACTTTCCCTTCAGGTTGGACTGTTTCCGGTATTCATGTATTTTGGATACATGAGAACACAAAAAGGACGTGCTTATATAGTTGGTCCCCGTTCCCTTAACGTTTCTGCCTTCGATTCTACGCCTTATGAATCCAAATGTTCATATTTGTAACTGGCTGTCGGCTTATTTGCCGCATCAGTGGACTCCGTGGCTTGTTACTCCGGTACCATAGGCTTCGAAATACCCGAAGAAGGAAAAAACTCGGACAGACGATTTCCAGATGCGCATGTTATGGACAAACATAAATCATAGGATAGTTTTCTCGCACTATTATAACGTGAATTCATGATTGAAAATTAAATAGTTAACTAACCTACCCTAATGTCTGTTTGACGTTTATTACATTACGTTTATTAGATTATTGTCTGTTTCGCGTTTTTATATCTTTATTACTCTACAGGATGCCAGAGTTCTTACTAAGTTTGTGCGCCGGTACCACATTTTTCGCTGCTTCGCCTGCTTACAAGCGGCTGTGGTATTTCGGCATGTAACTGGCATAAAATTGATTATGAACACTTGTGGAAATCGACGGTTTTTTTTAATTTATTCTCTATTAAGACCATCCTAATAGGCCTAATTTATTTTTTTGAACGGGTCTTTGGCGTATGTCACTTTTCAGCACTTTAGTTTGTTCATTGCTGCGGGCAAGCACGCTATCTCAGGAGAACGACGGTTGTTGTCTTTTCATCCTGACGAAAACGACCTACTGATTCATTTCTTTCACTGCCCGACATAAGTTTTCCTAAAATGACGAGGGCATTGGCAAGCCAGTGGGGCCCTCTGTCTACCAGATTTGGATGAATTTCTCCACCTGTAGTCTGGTTTGAGATTCAAAGTCGCGCCCGCGGCAGTAGTACTTGTAGTCCCGACCTATATCTAAGTAAATAACAACCTTCCTTGGCTTCATATGGGAAGAGTTTTAAATATATTGTTTGAGATGCGGTTACAAATTTGAACAAAATTTTGTATTCCTAGCCAAAGCTTTGCATAGCTTTATTGATTAACTAACTACTACAAATTTATTAGTTAACTTATTTAGTGTGGTATTTTTGCCTTTACATTGACTATATTCCATTTTCCAATAATTTCATCGATTTTCTATTAGATGTTTTATACAATTTATCTGTGTACTGTTACCCCCTGATGCCATCACGTAAAGATTACGTCTTGGTTTGACACGCGAAAGGACAACGTAAAGATGTCCATCAAAGAGACATTCACAGTACTCATAATATAGATACATAGTCTCGTCGCGTTTTACTGCACAGTCTTAGGGCATTGTTTCACCGGTTTTCAACACCAATAACTCCTCAACCAATGATGATCGCTACATACTGTTCCAGGACATATTCTACCTCCATTAGATACCTTAGCTAACGAAAAGAAGCATTTTGTAAGGATTAATAGGTTGGTATGAAAAATAGTTTTGATTTTTAAAGTTTTTTTAAATACGTCGTGGTTTTCGCTCATATCACGGCATGATAAAACACATCTCGAGTTTGGTAAAACATACTACTTTGAAATATAAATTAGTCGACTCACCAATATCGATTTCCAGATAGAAATTTATAAAAAGTAAATTGGACAACATCCCTTTAATTTTTAAGTTACAAAAGTTTTAAAGACGCATCGGGTATTCGGATTTCATCACTGGTGATAATAGGCGACAATTTGTTATCCAAGAGTTTAGATCATTCTTACGGGAATGCAACATAACCCTATTCAATATCGTCCCCTATTTGGCCACAGCAGAACAGGGAAGTCGAGAGGCAAACCGCGACATCTTGAAAAGGCTGAAAATAGGACAATTGGAAAAGAAAAATTTGAGAGAAAGCTTGTATGACTAGCTTCTGATGTGTACAACGCTACTCGAGGGCGTAGCCAGGTACAAGCGGGGGAAGAGGGGGGGGGGCAGCTGCCCCCACCCCCTCGCAGCGGAGGCGATAATATTCTTTCATGCAACAAAAAACGTAATCTTAATTTCGTTAGTAAATAACCTCGAAAACTCTTGAAAAACCTCGAAAACTACTCTTAGTATAATCAAAAAAATATTTTTTTCCATTATTAAACGTTTTTGTAGCATACATAATATTAGTTTTCCCTTGCCTGCTCCCTGAAAAAAATTCTGGCTACGCCTTTAACGCTACCCCGTACTCAGTTACGGTAAAATCTTCATCAGAGATGTTCTTCAGTAGGCAATGTCTAGATAATATATCATCGTTGAGAGAAAAAGGAAAAAAAGATGATTCAGAAGTTAGAGATAAGGTCATGGAACAAAAAGAGAAAGGAAAAGAATATGGATCTAGGAAACGACAAACAAAAGAAAATTATTTGGTAGAAGGGGAAAAAGTATACAATAAGGAAATGGAAACCATAAATTAAATTTGAATTACAACCTTGCACCCTGTAGAGAATATGATTCGTGGAAATGTAACGATTAGGAATGGGCAGGCTGAACAGGCACTAAGAAGGAAAGTATTACATTGGAAGAGAGTGGAAGGAGAATGGAAAACGAGTGGAGATAATGAAAGTGAGAATTAAGAATTAGTTGGCGAAAATAATGATTAATTAAATATGTGATTCAAATTCTGGACGGTTTATTGAAATTGCCAAAATCGGTATTACGAATAAATGTAATTCAAAATAAAATAAAAATATTTTAATATGAGAGGGATGTAGCGTTTGTAGTAGTATCTATGTGTAAATAGATATATGCTGTCTCGCGCACAAACGCGCTGGGTGCTGCATCAGACACACGTGAGCCATAAGCGGGAGTGGACGTGTGTCACTGCTGTGCGAGCGTGTGCGGGCGAGCCAGTGTATAGCACGAGGCACAGATGATGCTCCTACACTAGATATGTACGTAAGTACGTTCGTACGTACATACATACTCACATATATACTTACTTTATTTCAAACAAAACACAGAACAATCTACCTAACGCAGATGTGTCGAACGAGCGACTAATATCAGCGAGCTCTTGGACTACAACGGCCGCGTCTCAGGTGTCAAGCCACCCAAAAGTACAAACTCTTCCCTCAGCCAGTTACTAACGCTAATTAAACGACGATGGGAAAACGATATAGCGAGCAGCCTTTAAAACTCGACGCGTTCGGCAACTATCGTTAAGGAAATCGCTTACCCGGCGAGTCGGGTTGAAACCTTTTACCTCAAATACACGGAGAGTGGCCCCAGACTAGCAAGACCCTCGCGCCCTGGAATTAGGGTGGCGTAATGGCCGTACATCGATACTGCCACCAAGCGACTGCCAAGAATTAAGGACTCGCATTTATATCGCGCCGATTGGGTCGCTATTAAATGTGGCGTATCGAGCGCAAGGTATTGCTTTTCGAGCAGATGGATGGTCGCGTGCTCTAAGGGTTTGCCTTTTAAAAATGCGGCGATTCAAAAGAGCATTTACTGCTTTATATAGGGTGCCTCTACCTCTTTGAAATTCGGCAGAAATTTTATTAGATTAGATCGCACTATACTAGCTAGGAGAATTCACAGACAGGCAAGTAACGTACCATGAGATTCAGACAGCCTTAGGCATAGGCATAAGTCAGGTGCAACCACACAAAAATTTAGCTGTGGGAAAGCCGTGCTCGCGGTGGATCCCGCAAAATTTGAACGTGACGTACTATGAGATTCGAGGAGCCTTAGGCTTAGGCGTGAGTCAGGTGCAATCAATACTACACAAACATTCAGCAGGTTCAATCAATACTACACAAACATTTAGCTGTGATAAAGCCGTGCACACACATTGAATATGACGTACCATGAGATAGGCATGATTCAGGTGCAATCAATTTTACACAAACATTTAGCCGTTAGAAAGCTGTACTTGCGTTGGATCCCACAAAATTTGACTAAGGTTCTAAAAACGAGACGCGTTACTTGGTGCAATGCCATGCTCACCGGATTAAACAATGGGCCGTCAAATTTCGTGTGGAACAACATAGTAACATGTGACGAAACATGGATTTTCAGCTACGATCTCGAAACAAAGCAGCAATCGACCATTTGGGTCTTTCAAGATAGGGCTAACCCAATCAAAATGACGCGTGATTTTTTTCATTCATTGTAATTTTTCTTATTATAAAAGCGTAATTTCTTGCGTTTGTTTGTGCGTTTAGAACAAATACCTATCGATTTTAAATTGTTTTAAAAATAAAAAATTATTTTAAAGCAAAAATAAAAAACTTGTCTCTTTAAAAAAGCCACGTTTCTTTTCGCGAACAAAAAATATCGTTGGCCCATTAGACGTTTATCTTTTTTTTACTCTTTACCTCGATATATTTTTATTAGTATCTGGATCCCACTAGAAATTACTTGCCGATCGCTGATATAGACTAATGCAAGGAAAAATATTCATATCACTTGTTACACATATTGCACAGCCGGAAAAACAACAGATAACACAAATGTGTACTGTTAAGAACTGAAAACAATGATGGCGAAGCTCATGGTTAAACAACTGACCCTGATCAATTGCTCTTCGACGTTGCTTCTGCACGACAACAAAAAATAACAGCAAACAGTCATAACGCTGCAGGAGTTGCGACTGGAGACTCTTTGTCACCCACCTTATTTGCGAGACTTTGATCTAAAAGATTTTCACTTTTTTCGGAATTCGGATATTTTTATTCATGTGAACTGATTATCTGAAGAGGTAGTGAAAACCGCCTTCCGCGCATTCAGTTATTCCTGTCCACAAGAGATCTACAGAAGAGGTATAAACCTACTCCCATTAAAAAGTTCTAAAAACTCTATAGATATGTATGTGTATATAGACATCAATATTTCCATTAATTCAATATATATTCTTATTACAAATTTTTTGCTCCTAAATTTCTATACAGCAGTGCAACAGTAAAATTCATCGCTGCCCGTTGTACGTAGTGACATAAATCAGCTGCTAATAATATAACGGTTTTTTGGTTTTTCATTTGTTTCCTATAGACACGGCAACTTCATAGAAAATACTTAATATTTTACGGTTATTTTTTGTCGTCAGCTATCCGTTGTTATCATCCACCCTCTCCCTATTTAAAACAGAGCACCTTATAATACCGTCCCCACCACTTTCAACATAATTATCAATTCACGTTTCGCCTTTTTTTCCTCGGCTTCGTTCGGGTCCCCCCATGGTAACCCTACCTGCCGAGGAGTTGCAAATTAACACCCCCTCGCCCCTTGGTTTCCTTTGCCCCCTCCACACCCCTCCCACACGGTGCTGTGTCGCCACAGATTAGTGAGCATAGCGAGCATAGACATACAACAGTTGTGTCAACTATTTGATTTTAAAAGTGAAATCTAGCGTGTTCTAGCTGTGTTGTGTGTACAAGTCGATTTTTTTCCTTCAAAAAGCTAAGTATTTCAAATAATTAATATAGACTTGGGTTTAAAAGCTATCGACGAACTAATATTTTACGCGACAGCGCGTGATTTATTCTATTTGAAGGTGCTATATAACTTCAGGGCTGGTCCCTTTAAACATCTCTTGCCTACATGCCTTAATATTAGTATCTCTGGCTGCCTGCTTATCTGTTTGTCTATTTGTCTGTCCTTCTGTCTACTCGAGAACCACTGGCCGATTTCGATTACGATTGACAATTAGATTGCTTCCTTTACGTAGTTTGGTTACTAATATCAACTTTTCAGATATCATAGGAAATGTTATATAGTTCGAAGCAAAACTGAAAAAATCCGAAGTTTAAAGTTATATATCTCGAAACTAAAGATCTTAGAGAATCGATTGGTGCATGCATATTTTTTTAGTTCAATAGTTTCCAAGTCATAGAAAAGAAGAACTTAATTACATAGGGGCGACTACGTCACAGCTCGATGATTTAAACTGCTAATACTAATATATTCAATTGTATAGACAACGAAATTTATTATACATGTAGTACATATTCAAGTAGATCTTTCGATTGGGTTAAATATCAAGAAAATATAGTTTTACTAGGATTAGAGTTATGAATAGATGATCAGAGAAGTTATTGACAAATTTTAAATAGTTCCGTTTCAACTGCTTAAGCACAGTAGCCTAAATATTACAATTTTGCTTGAGATATAAAGAACTTATGTCTGGATGTCAAATATTATGAGTAAGTCTACAGATTATTATATACAGAATGTGTTTTATCAACTCGTGAAATTAGCGACCCTGCGTATTGCTCCTCTGAACGCAGATTTTGAGGAGCGCATCTATCGGACAAATTCCCGCTCGTGACGCATCTGCATAACTTACCTCCGCGCCCGCTTTGTGACGACGCTCACGGTCCGCTGGGCGCGTGTGTGGGAATGGCTGACACTGTGTTGAGCATCCTCAAGTCGTCCCCGAAACAGGTGGTTATCGGCGTGACGGACTTGCAGGGCCGCACTCCAAAACCTTGAGGAATTTTAGGCAAGTCTTTTCAATAAACTCCACGAAGTTAACAGGCTGAATGAGGATAGGCCTACCTAAATACTCAGAGCTACTTATCGACTAAAGGGATAAGAACCAGACCAACGTAACGGAAAAAAATGCTAAATTGACTTACCAACGCAAAAGGACACAATACTTGCTGGTAAAACGACGTAATAGACTCTCTTCCAAAGAAGAAATTTTACATTAACGAAACTGAACGTCGATATTTGACGCCATAACGGTAAAATAACGTTGTATCACTGTGGCTTATTTGACCTTATTATATTACCATGAAAACAGATCCTTGGCTTCTAATTTTTTCGCAATTTTGACGTATACCTACTTTTATTGTCTTCTAAATTTACATTAAACGTCCTACGTGTATGCACCCATTGGATAAATTACATAAGATTTACCTATGGACGAAATGTATTGAACAAAATTAGTAGAGCGTCAAAATGGAAGGTTATGCATATTGGAGGATCTGCATAAAGCATTTAAATAAAAAAATATTACTTTAGTTCTATGCAGCGCATCCAACATTCATAACCTTCAATGATGCAGTTTAGTGCATTGGAGGATCTATATATGCCGAATTTATTATTTTATTAGGATTTACTTTATGCATATTGTAGTATATGACGAAGCATCATTAGTATAATAATAATTATTATTTATTTTGAGCCAGCCTAGTTGTTATACCTCGCAAAGTAATACATTTCTCTACTTTTCCAATGGTAATTTCGCTACTTTTCCAATGGTGTTAGCATTGTCATAAGAGATATTTCTTCTCGGTTATAGTTCGAGAAACATTGTAAGTATATATTTTTGAAATGTACACCATTTTATTAGCCAACGTATATCATTATCTTAATATCTAACTTCTATGTATCTCTTATAGAATACAGTGATTGATAGTGTTTGAACTGTGAAAATTTGGTTATGTTTAATTTTGATAACGGCTTCCAGACACCTGGACAAGGAGAACAAGAAGCAGATGCACTACTGCGGGTCCAGGTGTTTGAATTGCTTCAGGATTGATGATTATGCTATATTTTTCAGATTCGCTCTGGATTTTACTTTCTGTAATATTGCAATAACACGAATGGACTTAACGATTTTACAGCTACTATTCGTGACCGCTGGTACAATACTATTAGTGGTGGCAAGGTACAAAGATGTCAAGGCGGAAATTTGAAATGATTCGAAACAGTAATCATAATATGTATAATATCATTGGATTTCGGTTTTATTAGAGCGGTTTCACATTTGCGCTTATGTAAGGTTTCGCCTATAATTCGGGAAATATTTTTGGCGAATACATGACCGAATTTTTGAACATGTACCAGTCGAGTCCTCGATATTTTTCATATAATTCGAAAACTACTGAATCGATTTGCACGCAGGTAAATATTTTTTTTCTTAGTTGTCATCGGAAAGTACATGAAATAGAGAGAAAAATAGAAAAACATGAATGCGCAATTTTACCCCGAGAAGGATAAAATATGGAATAAGGTTAGGGATTTCGTCAGTTGCTATGTGAGAGTAAATGTTTTTTCAACAATGTTTGTGATGACGTGATGTGATGAATTTGGGCAATGGAGTTGGCACGTCTGATAAAAAAACCATAAAAAAGTACGTGTAGAAGAAATAATGAATTTATGGAATGGCGATTATATTATCTGTTTATAATATAATAATAAATAAATCGATGAATATTATCCGGATTTGATGAAAGTGGACGACCTCCTTACGAAATGGCATTTCTCCTTGAGATTTGAGGGCGAAACGTGGTTACTGTGGGGATGTTGTAGAGTATCGATAGCGTATGCATTTTTCTTTGTTCACGAATTAGAAGCCATTAAAGGGACTCACAGAAGCAAATGACGGCATTGAATTGTCGCAGATAAAAACATACCTCAGACAAATATATTTAACTTAATGTAAAGTTATTTTAACTAAATTTGCTGATAGTATCTCTTGTTTCACTTTGGGTTGCTGGTCAAGATGAAAAGATGTTTATGATTGGTCTAACTTTTACGTCAAGAAACAAATTATATTTTAAAACGTTTTTAAGTACGGCCCTGTCTATAAAAAAACGTACAACTCCCACAGGATGCGGCCGATCGCCGCCTGGGAACCCATTGTCCTAGTGGGAAAGGGACAGGTGTAACAGGCGAATCGCTGTCGTTAGAAAGGGATGTGTATATTGGGGATTGGATCGGAATTAGAGGTTCTCAATAATTGCTTTCGAGATATTAGTTTTTTGCTGGATCGTTTGGTTTATTTGTGTAGTTTATCCCTTTTTATCAACTCTTGGCGGTTACTGGTTTTTGGTTGACTGGGGCGCATTTTTGGGCTAGGCCGAGATCACGAAGACATATGATTGACGAAGATTCCTTAATCACATTTCTTTATGATCTCAATTTTAACAGTTCAAGTAGCTTTAGCAGTATTATAAGAAGGAAAGATAAAAATAAACGGTAAGGGTATTATTACATGAGTAAAATCAAGCACCTGATAGTTTCACTGTTCTATAAAAGCCTTACTTTATATTTTTGTCTGATATATGTCTTTGTCCAATAATATTCTCTGTTCATTATTTGATGGAATTGGAATGAACACTCACCGGTACGAAAAGTGACCCACATATTCCCTTTATTTTCATATAATTTTATATCTTCCTTTTTTTTATTTAATGAATTACAAATTGTTAATTCATTTTAATACATTTTTATTATCATGGATTTTTTAAAAGAAACTTTAAATTTAGGAAAAAATACTATCAAACACACTGTCCTATATATACTACTTTATTTACATAAACAATCAAAAATCATTAGACATAGATTGAAACATCGTCTCATGGACATAAAAACTTTAATTTATCTCCGTTAGTTGTAATGGTCTTCCCTCTTTCATTGTTAGTTTCAACTATTTTGAATTTACGCGAACACTGCCGCACAGTGCGTCTTTGCGAATTATTTAATTTTTATCTCTAAAATAATGTCTTACTAGTCTCAGGAAATACCAAAATACTCAAAATTGAATATTCTAATTTAATATATTTTTGTGTATTATATTAAATAAGGAGTTTTCCGAAAAACTGCCTTGATCCTACAAGTTGTGTTCGATTGTAGCATCACACAAACATGGCAAATAATTACCATTTTATAAAATTATTTTTACCTGTTAATTTCTTCCAAATTCCATATGACATCAAAGTATTTCTCAATTAGCTCTTATTCTTATATGATGAAAAATAAAATAGGTACCTAAAAACATAATAGGTGGATTAGCAAAGAGGCATGGGTCCAATTGCTGTTCCGCGTCCTCTAAAGCGACTCACGATTTATTTTATTAATATCACGAATACTGATGACTGCTTGCATGTGATCAGGAAATTCATCGATTAAGCTCAAGAGGCTCATGTCCTGATTCTATTTGATAATACAGATTATTGCCCGTGGAAACATGGAATAATCGAACAAGAGAGATGAAATGAATGACTGAATGAATTGTGCCACCCTAACCAGGTTTGATTCTGCGACGGTAAACCGAATACAACAAGGGGCACATTTTTAAGGTTGAGGAGCACCTACCTTTAAGGAAGAGAGGGAAAGGTAAATCAATGGACTAGTGTCCTAGCCACTTAGAGTCAATATAGGAAATTAGGATGGTGACAATCTAGGATTGGGAGGGCAGTAAATTGTATTTATTGTCTTTGTTTATGTATGTATCGTTATCAATTCTGCTTTTGTTTCTCGCTAAAGAAAGTTTATTAAGTCGGGGTTTCGGTGATTTATATTATTCATGATATTAAAAGATATTTTCTCGATACAAGAGGTATCGACTTAATAATTGAAAATTTTGTATAGGTGAAAACTATGAAAATCTGCCACCTGGCGGCATTTTTTCCATATTACACATTAAAAGCAATCTATCTTGGAGGACCCGAATTCAATATGAGAGCGCACTAGTGAATATTGAAATTCTTGGTGATTCTCATGATCAACCCCAGCATCTTATTTGCTTTCTCGACTAAATTTTCAACGTGTATCTTAAAATTTAGGTCTGAATCGGTCAGGGATGCTAGACACACCATTTAGGTTGTGACAATTTATTGATTAGGTACCTAGTTGTATTTAACGTGAACCCTGTTCTTTTAAAAATAATGCAGGGGAATTTACCTATGCTGAGAGCTATTTTATTTTTTTAACATGCTTTGTTTAGCTAATAGATTACGTCTTTACTAGCTAATCGAGTCTGTATTTTTGACAAGACCAAGAGCGGTAGATTCGCCAATTGCACATGATAAAACAAATTGGAAATGAAACGACAAAATCATCCTGTTTGTTATTAGGTAGGTGGGTATAATAACAAAACGAGAGGACAAAATTCTCGAGAAAAATAATTCAAAAGTGCAAGAGGTCTGCTTCATCAAAATTTTATACTTCATGTACTTCAGTCGATAAAGGACTTGGTGTAGCGAAAGTTCTTTTTTTGTGTGGCGTCTATTAATTATAGTGTATTGCAGGCGCCTACTGTGCGCCGCGAATGAGCACCTCCAAACGTTATAATATGCGCCTCGCGTCCTACATAAAAATAATAACACTACGCGACGTGGCGACATGCCCGGCTGCAAGATTTACTCCGGGATGCGCCTTTGACTTTACTGCGACACGCCAGGGCACGGAACCACTGTGCGCCACGGCACGCCTCGCACCTCTCAATACTGTGCAACTGTGAAATCGGTAACTTACTATAAAAACAATGACACCGTTATTACACAAGACTTCCTTATAGTTCGTATTATTCTTTATTCAGGTGCCAGGTCTTTCTGGTAACCATTGTCAGGACTTGAAAAGCATTTGGGTAATTTTCTATTATGTATATCCTAGGTGTAGTGGTTTTCCGTTGCCTACGCACGTGTGAGTGCCTAGATCTCTATCAGGGGACAAAAAACAAAGTTTGATATTTTTCTGAGAAAAATCCTGTAAGAACATTATCAACAGTTTTAATTATATAGACAATTTACAAATGTAATGAATCTTTTTTTTTTGTTTTTT
>JAOPUG010000021.1:11634959-11647465 GCA_027564375.1 Micropterix facetella | reverse complement strand
GAGCTCTGGCACAATCACTGGTACACCCTAGAAAAACCAAGCAGTGCATTAGAAGCTATCGATCAATGCGATGACGAATTTTTTCCACAAATTAAGAAATTATTGAGGATCTTGGCCACGCTTCCCGTATCCACTGCAACTCCCGAAAGAAGTTTCTCTACCCTTAAGAGGTTGAAGACCTATCTTAGAAACAAAATGGGAGAAGAGAGACTTACCGGGCTCGCCCTTATGAGCGTTCACCGGGATGTGGCAGTGAACTTAGATCCCAACCAAATAGTAAATAGGTAAGCAGGTAAACGTAAAAGGTTAAATATAATTCTTTAAATAAAACACCCATTCAATTTGTATTCTCCTGTTATTATTTTGCGTTCCTTTTATGTAATAAGAGATAGCTAGGCCAAAATACAGAAAGACTCAGGAACACTACAATCATATTGAGTTGAACCGATCCCTATTTCGTCAGAACACCCCCCATGTGGAAGCTATATGTAAATACGTCGCCTATACAATTTGTTTTTACTTACTTTATGTACGATGGGAAACAATACAATACGAGTTCGTTCATTTAAGCATTTTACGATCTCTTAAAAGTTTATTTTGCCGGCTTTTCTGATGCCAATTTGGCAATAACATGGTCTATATTAATACTTTTTGCAATGTCATACTTAATCGATATTATAGCGAGATTCTCAAACGTTCTTGGCCAATCTGCGATCATAATTTTAATTTGCTGAAATATCTTTCACCACTGGCAGAAATCACAGGTAGCGTCAATGCTAAGTGAAGGGCAATCCCTATATATTGGGATAACTGAGTAATTAATAATTGCAATGTAATCTGTATTATTTAAATCAGGCAATAATGATTTTAAATCAATCGATCTAAACTCAACTCGTCGGCATTTAAATCAAGTTTGTATTTTAATGCGAATATCTTTAGTTCTTCAGTGGAGGTTTCATGTAACGGAAATCCTGTTAGGAAACCAAAATCAGAAGGTACGGCAGCTAAACTTTGAAATCTCCATCCCAATTGCTGAATAAGTGTGTCTAGTAAAGATTAATTTTAAACGCTTGAACTGGAATCATTATGGTCGCATCATCCTTGGCCCTTTCGTGGAACATTGTTTTAACCTTTCGTTTACGCTTTTCAGAAAATTCCAGTTTTATTGATAGCTCATTTACTAGATTTTTTGCTCAATCTATATTTGTTTTTTTCTGAAATTATTCAAAAATCCACAAGGCCCTGCAAGTGTTTTGATGCAATCTCAATGAAAATGTTTTTTTCCTGTGAATCTATGTGCAAATACCTATGTCTAGTCAATCATTAGTTAACCTTATTCTTCTCACGAATTTCAAGCGACATTACAATTACACAAAATAATCCATTTCAATGTGTAAAACAACGTTTTTCCCACCCTACCATTTCTTAACAATCTGGTTGGCCCGACTCATGGCTCTAGACCCATCCGGCAGCCTCCCCAAAGAGGGGCTAATCCAGAGAAACCCGTTTTGCGGTCAGACCTGCGATAACACCTCGGGCGGCCCTGGACGGTTGATGTATTGGTCGGTTTACCGGCCTTGCACAACTGACCAATAGCCGGGGGAGTTTGGAAGTGCAATGCGACCTAAAAGTTTCAAGGACTTGTTTTATAATATTATTCTTAATAAAGCAATTAAAAAAATAATTCCCCACTAGGAGAATATATGAAATAATTTATCCCTATGAATTGAAGTGGATTTTTAGTGGCCTAAAAAAATATTACCTCGTTTTTCTTTCCAAAAATTAAATCGCAGTCTAAGAAGTGCCATAACTAAGTTCCTGATTTAGAAAATATTGATTTCATTACAGGTATTCATTCAACCTGCTTATGGTAGGGATCTTTCATCTAAAAAACATATATGAAGATTGCCTAACTTGATTGACTACCTATATTGTGACAAAATAGTCCCTTTTTATAATTTTGGTCCCTTAAGTCTTTTTTCTGCTTGAACTTTTAAAAGCCTACCTAGATTATCGCGGAGTCTGGCTGGTTACCCTGAAAAAACGTCGACATTCTTCCTCTTTATATTATGCTACTTCTTCCACGACTTCGAGGATTTAACTGTGTTCCACCGGTTAGCCCAAAATCCGGTTCCGCCGGTTCCCGTGTCACTTTTTATGCTGTGTGCGCTATTCCTGAAAATCTATTAACATTTGTAATGCGATTGTAGTTTCTGTGTGAAATAAATAAATACCCGTACAACATTAAACCGTTTTTACAATACATTACGTTTTTACAAAATAAATAAAGACTCATGCAATATCAATCCGTTTTTACATGGGCGATTGCCCATCCGAGGGGCCTACTGCGCGAACTACAAATCACCGTCTCAAGCCTTTTTCTACTTAAAACTGTACTACCTCCCTAAAGGATTTGTCAGTTTTTCCACGGGTCATCTAACATTCTGACGCAACATGCAAAAATAATCGCAATAGGCTCCATAGCACGTTAGTTCTCTCGATTCAGATCTTTCTCCTTCGATTGAGGAGCGTAATGCTTCCCAAAGAGACTCTTTATGCCACTGATTTTTCCACGGGGTTTTAAATTTGTCTCTTGGTCTTTATCGTTTCCCTCTTATATGAATGTGGTTTCAATTATTTTTCTTTTCATGTATCTTCATTATAAATCAGGCACTTATGTATTTCAAATTCTAAGTGTTTCATGTTGTTTATATTTAGTATAAGTATTCGTTGCATTCCTAGTCGTATAGTGGTTGATATTTCTAGGTAATACAATTGCTTTTCCTAGTGTTCGTTGTATTCCTAGTCACATAGTAGATCCTCTATTTTCAGCATTCTCTTGACTGAATCTATTCGATTCATCTTTTGCTAGTTGTACTGTTTGTTTTTTCCTAATTGAGTGTATTTCCTTCTTTGATTTTATTTCCACAATATTTCTGAAATATATGTTACGCGGCGCTAATTTCTTTTAAACATTTCAGCATCCGTGGTCACCTACAGCATAGTGGATGGTAACACATACGATGCGTTCTTCATAGAAAATTTCACGGGTAAAATCAGAGTTAAGAATAACTTGGATTACGAAAACATCACAACCTATACGTTAACCGTCAGAGCTTTTGACGGTATCTATGAAGACTATGCAAAAGTGATTATCAATATTGATAACGTTAATGATAATCCACCTGTTTTCGTTGCGAATGTTACTAGAACTATTGTAGAAGAACAGTTGGTCGAAGGTTGCGTTGCTAAGGTAAAAAATCTATATATCTATATAATATATTTAAAATATAATCTATACAATATATTTAAATATGTTTATTATTACAGGTGGAAGCTTATGACCCAGATATAGTAGATAGAAACGCCCCACAGAATATTGTATACTTCATAGTGAAACCAGAACAGACGAAGTATCTCTCAGTTGATAGTGACGGTTGCATACATCTCATTCGTCCTCTGGATCGGGATCCTCCTTCTGGATTCAGCACTTGGCAGGTCCTCGTCGCAGCAAACGACCAACATGGAGGACCTACCAGCTTGAGGACGCTCACTGAAGTTATCATTCACTTGACTGACATCAACGACAATGCACCGTTTTTGACCAATGTAAGTTTTCATCATGTAGAGCAGGGGAAATACGCCAATTCTACCTATAAAATAAATTTACAATTTGATTAATTGACAATAGGTCGAAATCGTTTATCTAAAGACATTTTTGTAATCTTACGTAGTCAGAAACAGCAATTCTCCTCCTTGTCAAGTTAAAACCATCTCAACTTAAGTTAATTTATGTATTCCATCTCAGACGCAACCGGTGATTTGGAACGAAAATCAAGCACCGGGCCAGATCGTTATGCTCACCGCTAAAGACTACGATTCCGAAGAAAATGGACCTCCCTTCAGTTATGCATTGGACGATACCGCGTCTAATGATGTCCTCAACAAGTTCCATGTATCAGGTAAGACTCATGTTTGTAGTTTTTAAACGGCTGAGGTCTGCATGCCTGCCGCTGAGGCTGTTGCTCACCAGCTTATGGCTTCGGCTATACCGTTCATAGGCCGTTTTTACAGCGAGTCGCGAGTCTCACTTTATATATTATGTAGTGTTCAAAAATCAACCCTGGTATATCATTACATTATTTAAACTTCGTGGTTCTTTCCGAGGATCTGATTTATTGTTCTAGTTTGTGATGGACTTATTCATCTGTTATGTTTGAAGAGTCTAATAATGCATACCCATATTTTAAGCCAAACTTTCAGCGTTTTATAATTTTGTGCAAGGAGTCACTATGTGTCCATTTAGAACTATGTATTCATTTAAAAGCACATTTACTAGCTGGAATTATGATTTTTCATTGTTTTGTAGCACTATAACTGCTTCAAACTGAGCGAACCCAAGCTTGGAGGTTTCTCGCCACAATTTAGGGATCGGGCTGATGATTCCCATAGTGGCGACCATCCTTTTGGGAATTATTACAGCTGCATTTAGCTTAATAGTCTGTAATAATACATATTTTTATGATGACATAAGATACAGCAATAAGCTCATCGAGGTAATGAACAGAATTCAATTAAAACGACTTGACAGTTGAAAATGTTTTGGAAGTATCTAGTGCCGCGCGCAAGCAACTGGAGCGCGACATCTGCATGCCGCAAACTCCTTCGCAAGACGCGAACAGAAAACCGCCGGATGAGCGCCAACCGGTGACGCATAAACTTGAGTTCGGAGGTGTAAATATTTCAGACGGCATTACTGCTAATGAACACCCTGCGCGCAGCTTAAAACTTTGCACGACACTGCATTGTAAGGCGGTTGACATTTTTTAACTGGGATATAATGAAAACGGGCACCCGCCGCGCCGCTTCAAAAGTTTGCTGTTATTTATACTTTAGAAGAAGCCGCTCGAAGTGGCTGGTTAATTAAAAGTCGAGGCGAGCTCGCGGCGACAACTAAAGGTACTTCGGTTAATATTAATTTAAAACCACTAACTACTTAATAAGGCTCTAACTTTCACGGCCAAACTAGTTGTTAAACTTATAATAATGTTAACCTTCGATGTAAGTAATATCTATGCGATCCGTATTTTGTTTAGGCATCTGAGCAACTGGGTAGATGTCTGGTTTCTAATGCTCATTTCGTTAAATATTCTCTGGAATCACATCATAAGTTATTCAGGTAGCTCGAGTTATTTAAATATTATACGTGTGTTAAATTATTGTATGTCCTGCAGTGTTTCTAATTTTGTAAAGTCATAACTGTTTGAAATTGAGAAACGAAATATTAGGATTTTTGCGAAAAAAGTCAGATATTCTACTATCAGTGGAGTGTATGTAGCTACTGATTTACATACACCCTGTTCTGCTTGGCACATCTAATGAGGTGGCATCCGACATATGCAAACAAAGTTTAATACCACGACGGCATAATGTATTACTGATTCTCTATACGTAATCCAAATCCTAATATTAATTAATCATAACGTAATTAGACATCTCATTACATGATAATATAATCTGCCCGCGGTCGGCGGCGGCGTATATGTTAACTTCTCACAAGAAACTCAATATGGCTCTTGATATTCGGAACTGCTCATTGAATAATTATTTCTCCGATTACCTAATTACTGTTTGCATATTATATTAAGATGGTAATTGCAATGTACGTTTTAATTTAAATTAAACGTCATTATTTAAATTGGCTTGAATTGAGCTTCCGACGTGAAACTTTAGTAGTTATTCATGTTTTTGTTATGGATAGATCATACCATGCGCTCTAACTACTCATAATTAGGGTAAGTATATTATAAAAAGCACATGTTATGTTATCTTATTTAGTTGTCTAAGGCAAATACTTGATACTGTAATAATAATAATAATATGATTTTCGCATTATCAAATATGTCATTAGTCAACTAAATGAAATAACTTTAGTCTTATACATCTAGACTTGAAATATACACATGGTTTTATCGGCTGTTTCCGTTGGATATAGCAAAGGAACTGTCAGGTATGCCCTAAGGATGAAACGATTACCACTTAGCGATCACGATTACCATTATTATAATTGATTTGTATCGGCTTATTCTCAGTGTCGTATAAAAGCACGATCTTTAGTATGTTTCGGCAACGCATTGCTTCGCGATCTTTCGCTTGTTTCGGTGCCGCATTAAATCGCGATTTTTGGCGTGTATCGATGCTGCATTGTATCGCAATATTTCGCGTGTTTCGGTGCTTTGTTGCGTTCCGATCTTGCGCGTACTTCGATGTCGCATTGAGGCGCGATATTGGGCGTGTTTCGGTGCTGCGATCTTTAGATTGTTTCGGTGCTACGTTGCGGCACAATTTGCCGCATGGTCTAGCGGTCTTTCACGTGTTTTATTGCCACATCGAAGCGCAGTCTTGAGCGTGTTTTGGTCCTGCCTCGAGCGAGACGCGATCTTAGCGAGGTTCGGTGCCGCATTGATGCGCGACCTTTAGCGTATTTCGGTGCTGCGTTGCGGCGCGATTTCACTCGTATTTCGGTGCCGCGTTGCGATCTCTCGTAGTATCACCTCTTATATATCTCCTCTTTTGTTCTCAATGTTCATTAATCCCATAGTTGAGGGGATAACGACACCTTACCACCTGCATGCTGATGACCTGCAAATCTACACTCATTCTAGACATAGTGATCTTCATCTACCTACTTTCTATTGTTTATCATAATCTGATAATTATAGTATGTCTGTTTTGTATTCCATCACGTATTTCAATTTATATTTAACATTCGTTTTCCTTTATGCATATTATCTATTCTGAACCGCACTGCTCGCAATATCCATACTGCACTTCTTTGCTAAATGGTTTTATTACCTGTCCGCACCTCGAACAAATATAATAAGGACATTTCCATTAGTAAACGTAGTCTACGGTTAACTAATCGCCATTTATGTTTACTTGTATTTCGCGCTTGCTATTGTAGTTCGACAGAGTTTTGATAAATCGGCTTTTCCAATCGATTAGTCTCATTTCCGTGTTAGGCAACATTTAAATTAATTTTTCGTTCTTATTGAAGTAGTCTTGACGCAACACCAAGTATCAACCTTCGACAATGTAACCTACCTGTATTCCCTACATTGCTTACTTGTCCGTCCTCGCCGAGCGGTCCGTTCATCTGCTTCGCAACACCCGCCATTCCTGTGTAACAAAATTACTATCAAGTTCACCCCAGTCCGTGCGTTTAAACAGCTCCACTCGAGTTTCGGCAGCATCGAAACTATGGAGTGCGCTCCTGACGTGAGGTCTTCCCGCGGCGCCAAGCCACGCAATACATCCAGGGTAGTGTTTGAAATTGCCAATTTAAAGTTTTCGCCGCGACGGACATGTCTGAAGGCGTGCTGCAATGTACAGTGTGCACTCCTCGGCGGCGAATTAAGCAGGCAACGAAAATTACAGAATTAGCGCATGTCTTAGTTTAGATCTTGCCAAGTCAGTCGCTACACGCTTTAAGTTTAAACTTGTATGAGATGGGAAATTTGACGTAGACAGAGAGTACGTCATGGAAGAGTTTATTGTCTTAGTAACACACATCTTATGTCACCTACGTTTTTGTAAGCAATTAATTTATTATTTTTTTTTAATTTTTTATTGAAACTTACAGCGTAACATGACATAAAATTAACAGCATTAAAATTAACAAAATTAAAGCCAAAAAGTTTCAAGATATTATTATACTTTTGTAGAATTATACCTTCGTTGAACATAGTATCTAAATTTAATATATTTGCACCTGAGAATGTGAGGATGTAATTATGAAATGAAATGAAATTTCTTTATTGCACACTTAACAAAACAAGTTGCCTGTACCAATGGCGAAATGATTATATACATAATATCTTCGAGTTCCATTTCAGGTAGTTTATTCAATTTCTGAGTGTGGCAATTATTTATATAATACATAGACAAATTAATAAGCGTACATAACAAAATAATAAATAAATAAATAAATGTAATATAATAAATAATAATATTATTATATGAAATAAATGTAATATGTAAAACTGGGGGCAGGAGGAAATCCCAAGGGTTTGTCAAACTTCGGCCTTTATGATTATTCATACCTTTATCTAACTATTAATATAACATTTTATATCTAGTTGAAACATTTACTTCTCCCCCCCCCCCCTCCAGGGGGTTAAGTCTTATTACAATCCTGCGGGGGTTTGTTACTATGCACGATAACTCGAGTAAACTACGTCCGATTTTAAAAAAATTCCATCTATCTCCATCATCAATTTTATCTATCTAACACGTGGCTAGTCATTTTTCCGCGTCGCTATTTGGCGCTCATATGAAGTGACGTAAGAGGCGTGGGCTCGCGTCGCACGACTCGCCTGCGAGCCATCTCGGGCGATGCCGATTGCAGTTCTGCATCTCACGCATGCGGGCTCCTGGAGCGTGGCGAATGACGTAATCATTTGTAAACGCGCCGCCGCACCGCGTATGTTCACCTGGTACTTTAGCGCTCGCCCAGTGACACATCAATTCATTGTATTATTTTATTTATGACAATAAAAAACCAACCATAGGACGTACATACACGAACTTTAACTGGGCTCTTCGCATTAGCCATCCTGTCGATAGCCTGCGTCTAAATCGGACGCAGTTTACTCGAGTTATCGTGCATACTATAATTTTTCACGCACGATTTCAAGCCCTTTGGGTGGCCGAAGTAATACAAATTAATGAGGCATACATAATTAAATAATAAATGAACAAAAACATGTAATATAATAAATAATAAATAAATATAAGAACCACAGCGGTTTTCTAAAATATGTGGGCTATCAACAGTGCCATTGAAAATTTTAAAAAGAATTTATGTGTGTGTGTGCGTGCGCGATTATGTGTGTGTTTGTGTATTTAATATGAATAAAAGTGTAATATAATGTTAGTTGATTATGTAAATGTTTGTCGATGTGTATGAGGGTCGGTATATCAGGGTGTGGGTTTATTTTTAACTATTCTTCTTGTTTTAAATATTGTCTTCTTAATACTAGTAGATAATGTGTTTTGTATATTGTTGAATAAATCTGTATTTTTTAATTCATCGTTATAGGTTTTCATTTCTCTGTTTATTCTCTGACAATTACCAGCATAATTGGTACATCTGTGTATTATAAATAAATCTGTCAATGTTTTAAATCATACTGGAGGTCGAAGACAACGATTTTCTATAATATGTGGACTATCATCGGTGCCATTGAAAATTTTGAAAAGAAAATCATGTCGGCTATCATTCGTCTTTCTTCTTAGCTCTCAGTATGGTAGTGGTCTAGTTGCTTATTGATCGCGAAAACTTGAAAACGGTGCATCAGAAAGATTTTGTGATTTTCTAGATAGCTGCCTTAAAACATTGTACCGTGGGAACCAAATTGATGAAGTGACTTTAGTAATGCTACGGACGTACGCGAAGTAAACTGCTTTCAAAATGGCCGTACTTACATCGTGCGTGGTGAATCCTAACATTTGGTAAGCCTTCACCGCCATAGCATTTATATGCGTGTCAAACAATAGTGTTTGCTCCTTCGAGATCTCGCACTATCGCAACAATCTGTACACTGTCTCCGTTAATTTTTCAGTCAAAATCAGTTTGTTGGTGTTACGGGTGAAAGATATTTTCTGGCCCTTTTTAGCGTTAAGATTTAGAAGGTTGTCTTAGTAATATAAATCCAACCTCTCTAAATCTTTATGAAATCGAAGACAGTCGATCGTATCAACCACTCGCATTGATTTTTAAGTAGTCCGCATAAATGATGTATTTGGAATTCTGAAAGCGTCACTGTCGTTTATATAGATGTTAAAAAGCAACGGGACAAGATGTGAGCCCTGCTGAAAGCCGGAAGGGATTGCATGAAAGTCGGGAGTTGCAGACACCAACTAGGACGGATTAATGACGATTAAGGACATACAATGATAGCCACCGCAGCAGATCACCGTATGTGTCTCAATTTCTCAAGTGTGGCTGTCAAAATGTAGTGTTTGACACTAGATAAAATAAACCATGTTGTTGACAAATGCTGAGGGCTTTAGCGGTTAGTTGTTGTATTATATTACGCCATTTAGAATTGTATTTATTGAGGGCGCGGCCGTGGCGTCGCTGCGCGGCTCAGCAGCGCATGTAAGAGTTGTTTTGAGTAAACGCGTGGTGGTTTTAACCATTTAAAGGTCATAGTATACTCGTTGAGCTGAGGTAGGCGGAGGGCCGGCGATGTAGATACAGGAGTCGTGGAGTCACGTAGGCAATAGTAATGTGCCATGTCTAATTGTTTTAAATCGATCCGGCACAGGGCTGATCCTTGTGAGAAGGATAATGAAACGCAGGTCCTACTATGTAAACGGGAGTTACCTACTATGTACTATGTAAACGCAGGTAGGAACCTAATGTTTAAATCGTACAGTGTCCGGATAAAGAGGTTAAGTTTTTATAGTTTTATATCATGTAATTCTTATTTGGCTGCGATTATTACGAATGGGCGTGTGCGTGTCGGCGCATTCTTCAGTTTAATTATTTGAACGGACTAATTTAAATCATCTCCTATTCGCGGAGTGAGAGCCAAATAAGGAAGGAGAGATAAAAAGAACGGAAACATGCATAGTCACTTAGGTCTTATAACGTAGATATGCCTTCCTTTCTCTCGTGGGATGAATGCAAAGACTTTGGACAAACACAATCCACGGAAAAACTATGCGATCAGCACGTAACGCCTTACCGCGAGGCACTGGTGAGTGCCACCCGGAGGGCCATCCTCACGCCCTTACTACCAGATTTGGACGGATTTCTCCATCCTCCAGTCTGGTCACATATTCGAGGTTGCCTACGCGGCATCTACCTGATGTTAGCGGTAATTCGTAATTCGAATTTATTGCGGATCCAAGGCGTCCTTTGCTCGTTAAACTCACTCGTAATCGGGTGACCAACGGGTCGTTTCTAAGGATAGGCGATATCAGATCAACACCTACCCCCGGTTCTTAGGATACGTATGTTTCCAGCCTCCGCCGGTTATTCGCCGCATTGCGTAATCGATTGGCGGACGCCTCACGGTGCCCAAACCACCCAGTTCCGCCCGAGGTGTTCCCCCGGATATGACCCTCCGATCCTAACTATCTACGGCTGCTTTTTTCAGCTGCAGGCAGGGTTCACAGCCCTTTCAGGTTGTGTTCCTCTTCGAGGAGTCTAGTCTAGGAGCTAAACCGTGAGTTCAGCCGACTTAAGAAAACACAGACAGGCAGATCAGGCTCAAGGTGCACTGAACCATTAGGAACCATAATACACGTACATAGATGCAGTGCCAAAACGACCGGTTTTACTGAGCGATGGTGTTTATTACAATTACAAAGAGCGCGCAAACTGTCGGAGCGAATGGCGTAACAGTTATTACCTATCTAAATAACAGTAAAATGCATTTTGTTAAAATAATGTTTTATCGGCCCAGAAGTCAAGCAAACTGGTATTTTATTTCCATTTATTAATTCTCGCGCATTTAACATACTTTATTCATGTTACATTCCTTGATAATGGGTCAGTTTTTGGACCCAATATGTTTTCTGCCATTTATATTTAAAACTTCATTTACACAGAAAATTAACCTTTTAAAAGTGTCATTGATCAGTAATAGTCGGTATGTCGATAAAGCATAAAAATGCAAGAAATTTTGCAAGCAATATTTGCAATAAAAAATTCAACTAACCTTTGAAAAAAAATTTGTTCGTCGACCGTCACATTGCCATTTTTTATCGCGATATATATTTTTTAAATTTTTTACAAAATGAATTTCTGCTTCGAAGGTGATCGTCCTGTTTTGACGCTTTATTTCACTTCTTTTGTTAGTTTACTGCCCCAAGAAATTCAGTTTTGGCAAACTGAAGGGTGTCTTTTGTTGCGACTTCCGAGATAGCTCTCTAAATGTATCGACTATTAACATATACATATTTCGAGTTTTATCTAGTGATATCATCTGAAGAATCGCAGACTTTCGGTGCAAAAATCCAAAGTTTTAAGTTTCTTCATTTGACGGTAATCGTGATATGAAACCAGTCGATGTTCTAGGTAGAAATCACGAGTCAGTGTAACACATGTAAGTATCTACAAATGCGGAGTCAATACTGAAATAGGTGCATAGATTGTTAAATGAGATGAGCGTGGGGTATGAAGAACTGCTTAGACGGATACGAGACTTGAATGGCACCAAGGTATCGTTGATAAAGCGCTGACTTTTCGTTTTACTGGATTCACAACATAAAGAGTGTCACGCGACCTACGAATTTAAGGGGCCACTGTTGGCTAAATAAAGCCTATTATTGCTTGCGCGGAGATCCTATTCTTACGGCAACCGAATCACCAGCGGGACGCAATATGCAGTAAGACTACTATTGCTTGCGCGGAGTTACCGGTTTTCAGAAATCGCGCTTGACATATAATATCTTTTTTGGTTTTTTGAAAGATTATAATGAAAAATAAAAAG
>JAOPUG010000021.1:11585706-11598934 GCA_027564375.1 Micropterix facetella | reverse complement strand
TAAGTTAGGTGCAAAATGATTTAAAACTACGAAATTGAGATTTATTACATACATTTATGAAAAATAATAATCTCGACTACTACTACATCTAAAACTTTTCTGAAAGAAGGACAAATAGTTTGAGAAAAACTTGACTACATGAAAAACATGGCACGAGAAATTTTAGATTGCCAATATCTCGAAATGATCATCTAAAAGCGGTGAAGGTTATTTAATCTTATTTCCCTTTTGAAATATCACAACTAAAATCAATAAGGATTTAGTGAAGAGATTATCGACATCAACGATGAAAATCTTGATGAATGTTTCTAGATTTTTTCAAGACTTCTATAAAGCTCACACAAGTGCTTTTTGAAACTGACTATGTTCATTCGGTATTAAAAAATTTGGATAGAAAGCTGCAATTTAAATGTTATAAAACTTGCAAGACAAAGAGTCTCTCCCAAAATGTCTCTTGTGGAGTTCCTCAGGCAACTATATTGCAACCTTATTATATTTTATTCTTTTTAGGTACTCCATTCTCGGATCGATGCGAATGTCCCGAAAGTTTTTCAGGGCCAAGATGTGAACAGACCTCAGTTGGTTTTCACGGAGATGGCTGGGCTATGTACCCAACACTTCACGCATGCGCTGAGAGTAGGATATCATTCAGCATTGCCCCAGTTGCGGATACAGGTCTCGTTTTCTACGTAGGACCTCTAGCCTACAACGAATTACTCGACGTGCAAGGTGAAGGAACAACCTAAAATAATGTTTTATTAGATTTTCGTGCAGTACCAAGTTTATTAATATCACTATTTTTATTGTAGATTTCATGGCTTTGGAGATATTCGATGGGTATCCAGTTTTATTAGTAAACTACGGTTCGGGAACTACGAGAATTCCTCATACTCAGATAAAAGTGAACGACGGACAACCCCATCTTATTGAAATTGTACTAATGAGAACCAGTATAGAGATGTTTGTCGATAAATGCAAGATGTCCTCGTGTATGAATTTAGCAGCGCCGACCGGACCGAATGAGTTCTTGAACGGTAAATATTTTCATTTATAGAAAGTCGATGATAAGAATGTGTGTAACTAAACGTTTTTTTTTTCTCATAGTAAATGGTCCTGTCCAACTGGGTGGATCAAGCGTCAACCTTCAGCGATTGGGTTCAGAGTTCCAATGGAAGCATACTCCAACTGCAATCGGTTTTGCTGGATGTATCAGTAATTTTACTGTCAATGACAACGTGAGTATCGTCCTTAGGTCTCCAAGTGAGGGCTTATATTTGCATCCTTTCCTACAATCTACAAAGGTCGAGTTTCTCATATTTCAGCCATATATGTCGAGTAGTTAATTCTCCTTGATTCTCAATCTTGCAGATAATTCTAGTCATGCACAGATAATATGCTTCGCTGTGTTCATCTCTGTGATGCTTAAGTCGCAACCGTTCCTTGAATCTTCAACACCCAATGAGCATGTCCACTACTATCCGCGGGTTTGTCTCACCTTGTTAGTTCCGACTCTCTTTGCCTGCCTGCATTTTGCTGTTCTGCATCTGTATTCTCAGCCTATCGTTCTTTCACGCAGAGCCATTCTCGTGTACCCACTATTCCAATGCTATTGTAGGTTCAGGTCCGAATGCTGTTCTCTTCAAGGCTTTTACAGTGTCTGGTTCCTCGTTTGTCTGAATTTTTGTATGGCGTAGTTTCCAGTTAAGCCTTCTATTTGCTTTATTTGCCACGACGATTACAATTGTTTCCGCTTGCAATGCCATGGAATACAATCCCAGTGGTGTGATTGTATGCCATGGCATTGCAAGCAGCATACAATCCCAGTGGTTGCCTCTCATAACGTGACCTGAGTATGTCGTTTAATTGTCGTGAGCGGCTCCAATTCTTTCTCCATTCTTTGAAAAACCAATTCGTTGCCAATTTTATCAATCTAGGAAATCTTAAGCATGCTTCGGTATATCCCGTTTTCGAATACCTGAATCTTTATACAATAGGATACCCTCGGAATCCTTGATTCCATGTCATGTAGAAAAACTGGAAAATATAGCATCTAACCAGTCTGATTCTGAGTGGAGGGTTAAGGTCCTTGCTGGTAACAGTCATTTTAATTTATACGACATTTTATCCTATTATTCATTCACCAAGATGTCGAGGTACTTGTGTTTCTGGATATGTTCAAGTTAAGTCTCGTTTACTTGAATATTAGCAGTTTTCTTTCTTCTTTTTATTTATGTGTTGGCTCTATCATTGCTGACATGGCTGACTTTATTAGCCAGTTACTTAGAGTTATTCAGCGCTAGTTGTCAATACTATTGTGTTATCAGCATAGCGAAGTATTATTAATGGCAGTGCCATTTACGAAAATAGCGCTATTTAAGTCTCCAATTGTTCATCGAAAGATCATTTCCGTTTATAAATTTAACAGTATCGGCGAGAGTATCCATCCTTGCCGTGCTCCTCTTAAGATGTTATATGCGTCGGTTTTGTTTCGATCTACCTGGATTGTTGCACTCGGTCTCTAGTATAGTTGGCAATGATGCGGATATCTGTCGCGTTTAGGCCAACTTTCTTTAGAGCGTCTAGAAGACTTCCTTGATACACTCTATCAAAGGCTTTCCGTAGTCATCGAAGCATGCAAAGACGTCGATGTTCATGTCTGTGCAGCATTTATTCAACTTAATGCTGCACAGACAGAGCAACAAGAGCCCCTCTGTTGCCAAATCCATTCCTGAAGCCATTTCATCTTTTATCTTGGACGATCGTTAACAATCGAAACACTAACTTCTCCAATCTCTGCTAACTCTTGTTTGTCCACAGACTTATAACCTTGGATTACCGAGCGAATCGAAAAACGCTGATCCCGGCTGCCAAATCAGCATGGCCAAAGCCGTCTCCATCGGAATCGACACCAACTTCCTCGTCGCTATTTTCGTCTGCATCGCTATCCTACTCAGTGAGTTGCATACCTTTCTTTTGGGTACTCAAAAATGTTTCAGTCGAAGTGTCTAATTGTTTTGTTTTCTGTATAGTTCTGCTTGTGGCCGTTGTTGTCCATAAAAGACGAGCTGACGGTTGGGCTGAAAAAGAGCTGGATGATATCCGAGAGAACATCATCGCTTATGAAGATGAAGGCGGCGGCGAAGGAGATGCTGGATATGACCTGCACGTACTTAGGCAGATGTACGATCCACCTACTCATGATAAAGAACGAGATCTCATGCAAAATAATAGTAAGTTATTACATATTGTATTTCTCTTCTATGGCTTTTTCATTTAGGCATCTACTGATTGTGTGATATTATCAACAGTTCCTCTCATAGCACCGGCTCCCGATATATCTGGTTTCCTCGAAGACAAGAGAGCAGCTCTAGAAGGCGGTGATGCAGCAGCTCCGTTCGATGACGTCCGCCATTACGCTTACGAAGGTGACGGAAACACCAGTGGATCGTTGTCATCGCTCGCCAGTTGTAAGTTCTTTGTTTATTCGCTTTTATTAATTTCCATCTTCTTATTTTAGTGCCATATATGTTACCGAACTTTGGTATATTGGATAGTCCTTTCTCATAGTCCACGAATGCCAGAAATAGCTGTCTATTATACTCTTCTGTCTTTTGAATAACCTGCCTTGCCGTATATAGACCGTCTACAGTACCTGTAGTCCTTTCGAAGTCTGGCTTGTTGTATAGTTTGAATAGTTTGAGCACTTGAGTTGCTAACTGCAGAAAAACGATTACCTTTTTTAAAATTTTACAGCAGATATAAAAAAGAATACATACTGAAAAATAATCATAGGTATGCATGGCCCCATTAGGCTCCAAATGTCATATGTAGGTGGATGTTGCATTGACGTAGTATGCATATAATTGTTAGTAATAACAAACATATGTTTCTGTTGCGGGGTGTAGATAACTTGGCCCGAGTCCTCATCCTCTAGCGATGGCGTTTTTAGCGGGGATGCTCTTGAACCGGCTCCGTTGCCCCGGATTTCATGTGTCAGACTTCCAAATCTTCCCTGCATGGTGACGCCTGGTCGCGAAGATTTCGGACCATGGCGAGTTGACCCTCAGGTAGCGTTATGTATGGCGGCCGCACGCCAAATCCGCGACTCAGCCACGAGATTGTCGAGATTTCCTCTTTTGGGGCGACGATTTTTCCAGCCTCATTTTTAACATTGTGAGTGTGCAAACCGCTCGTTTACAATGAAATTTATGTTGTCCATACAGGTACTGATGAAGGCGATCTGAAATTCAACTACCTGTCGTCATTCGGTCCCCGGTTCCGAAAACTCGCCGACATGTACGGAGACGCGTCTGACGAAGAGGAGGGCCAGGCGCCGGGAGAAGAGAGCTGGTGCTAGTATCAGCGAGTTCCCCCTGCGGGAAGCCCACAATTCCGAGTTAACCTCGATGCCATATCATTTGCCGTCGCCTACTACAGGAGAGACGTTTACTATTAATAACAAAAAAGTAGAGGGACAATTCTACGAACCGTTGTGCGTTATATAATTTTTATCACGGCTGAAGGGGCGTCTGCGACGTTTCTTTATTTAAGATATAATTTAAGAGAAATTAGTCTGAAGAGTCGTTCGTTGCTCCCGCGTGATTGTTTATACTTAAGTAAAACGTACGTATCGTAATTTTTTAAAATTTTAATTTTACATTATTTGACGCGGCTATAAGGATCGAGCAGCTGTAGAAAAATTCTGTGCATCAAGAGAAATATAACACAGACTGATTAAAATTAGTAGGAATAATTAGCAATTTTTTACATTGTGCTTAAAATATGAGATGTTAAAAAAATACTACGGCCTATTTTATTTAAAGGCCTAATTTCGAAACTGCCGTACTTATTAAGCACAATTGGGTGTCGAACAAGGGTAAATCCTATCACCCCTACTATTTCAACTGTGTGTATGTACATAAAATAATATAGTGATATATTTTTAAAATGCACAAGTATTAAATGTGTCGAACGAGCGTGCCATTCAAAATTTCATTTAAATCTCTGCGATTCCAGCGCATTACTTAATTTATTCAAAAGTATGTTCAGTGCCTTTTTGAGTATTGCCTACCGTCTTGGTTTCATCGTAGTTTGGGCTCACATAATGACTTACTTAAATCTGTGTTTCTGATATATTAAAAAAAACACGCAGATTTTAAAAATATAATAAGATTCTGTAAATAATGTTCTTAACTACGAGACCATGTTTATTGATTTTTTTTATCTATAAGACCGTATTTTGTAACTAGATGCTAAGGATCGTTTTCTGTGTAATTAGAAAATAGTATTTTTCAATTACTTTTTCTACATTCCATTCTTTTTTTAATTTTTATTGTTGTTTCGTTAAAGTATCGAAAAGGAACAAACTGACTTTTCTTTTGTTCAATACTGTAGTAAAATAAATTGAAGTCTTACCAATTTGGTGTTATCGTTTAGTACCTATGATGCGATGTATGTGATAGTTTTATTATTTTTTACACGTCTGACATTAATGATAACTGGTTTAGTCTTCCAAATTTTCTTTCTTCCTGTAATTCGAAATTGATTAAGACTTCTCGACTCCGTATTTATTTGTACTTTTATTTCGGAAATAATTATTATTTACTTATAGGGTAAAGAAATATCTTAAAATTAGTCTATTGTATTAAAATTTTCAATGTTCTCTTTTTAAACGAAACGAGGTTCTCGGCGTCTTGTACGGTTAATGGTGTCCTAGTCAGTGCAAGATAGTTTATTAACCTTTAGCTGCTGGCGTTTTTCATCGGACGTGTCTCAGTCTGTTTATTATTTTACTTTTCTAAAAATATTATTATTTTGGAGATCTTTCTGTTCTTTGTATTTTTTATAATTTTGATTTAGCTTCACCTTGTTCTTGCTTCATAAATTGCCGTAAATAAATATTCTTTGGAAATTGTTCAACTTTTTCTAACAAATTTAATATATTTTCATTCCGTATGACTCGGTTCATAACTATGGTTGCTTTGTTCTAAGAATTTTCGGTAGGTATAGATTGTTTTCTATATTGAGCTTATTCTCTGTGTTTTTCCTTATTGATTATGCAGCCAGCTTTTACTAGATACCATTCTCAGGTTGCTGTTGATAATCTGTTTTATTAGTTTCGGCTGATTTGTTCCTCATTAATCTGTGTGCAATTGTGTATACTTTCCCTCATATTCCCTTTTATCACTCATGATAGACTCCTAGAGGACTCCAGCATTAGCTCGTCCGGTCACTGAGGGCCTTTCTCATTGCAGCAATTTGAGTGAACCTAACCTAGGGACATTATTTACTTTGCTGATATCCCTCTCACTCGTATGGTGTTATTGGTGCCTTCCCTTTCCAATGAGATATGCTTATCTATGAGTACTTTACTCGTTTACCTTGCGAGATTGGGTAGAGCTATTCGCTGATTGAACAAAAGTCAGTAAACCGGTCAGTGCATCAAACACCCAGGGCTACCCGAGGTATTCGCCCAGATCTGCCACACATTGGTTTAACCAGGTTAAGTTCCTCTTCGGGGAGGCTGCCGTATGGGAGTTGAGCCGTGAGTCTGGCCGACCAAAGATAAAAGAGCTGGTCATTAGGCCCGAGATATTTTCTATCCATTCCTCGTTTTCGGAAAATTGCTCTTAATACGGCTAGAATATTTAAGGTGCCTGTTTAGCCAGTAAGATCCGCCGAGCACGGCATTACTATTGTCGAATTCGTTTTTGGGAAGCTTAAGCAGTGTCTTGTTAGTCGCCTTAGGCTTTTGCTTGCCTGCATTCTGCTTTTTTCCATTTATTTTTTATCCAGCTTGTCTTTCCGCTCCGAGTCGTTCTCGTGTGACCCTCTGCCAGTGGCAGCAAAGATTCAGGTTCAATTTTTAGCTTGTTGGCTTTATTCTCTGGTGTCCTTTCTCTATATTTCGGCACAATAGCCACCTTAATTTTGGTCGCTCGTCAAAAAACTAAAAACAATCTTAAGGCCCAAAAGTATCTAACTGAAGTATCTTGTTATTATAATAATAATAACGAACATCTTCTTATTTTTGACATTAACCAGCTCTCTTGACTGCAACCTAAAATAGTATTGAACCCTATATTCGAACATTTCATTATTTCAAATAGCTTTGTTGACCATTAGTTTTGGTTTCCTGCCTTTTTAAATTTATTTTTATGTTACTCATTTTCCTATACCCGGAAGCGATCAGATCTTCCGTCAACCACAGTTCCTATCATCAACTGCGGGGTACAGATGATGCAAGCCCTATCTGCTGATTGAGGGGATGTATCACCGGCAGTGGCGTCGATAGCTTTCTGTTCTGGCGGCTGTGCATTTTAACTATCGAACTTGGACTTACATGCGATTTTCCGAGCTGTCGATTATAATTTTTTCGCGGTACGCGGTTTAAAGGTTCAACCGAACCTGCGCTACTAGATGGAAGCGGGAGAGTCTGCATATGAGCAGTAGGCAAATCGTCTAATAATTGCTCACTGCGCATGTGCATACCCTTCATCGCCTAGTCGCGCAGGTTTGGATGATGCTTTTCACGACTTAAGATTTTCGACACTGACACTGACAATTCACTTGGCTTCACTTTATACAAATTTATTTGGACTCGCAGTACCTCTATATAATGCTGACGGTGAATTGAGATAATTCTGAAAGGGGACGGCCCTCTGACGAGGAAACGAGATCTTTAGTTTCGAAATTAAAATTGAATGGACAAGTAATTACGAAATAAAGTAGCGACTACCTATCGCCTTTTTCAGTTATTATTTATATCGCGTGCAATTGTGCATATAATGTAATGCCTACTCATTACATTATTCTAGCGGCAGTCCGTCCATAAAAAAAAGTGAAAAATTACCCAAACATTTTTTCATCAGTCAAAATTAATGAACTATCATACAAAATTTTAGTTTTTGCTTATTGCTTTTCGATTCGAAGCTCTGATATAGAGGATCCGGGTCCCATGAACCCCTTTACTCACAGGGGTTATAACTACTCAAACTCAATAAAATTCACCAGTTTTCGTTCAATTAGCGCACTATTCCTATGAAAATTTTACATGCGATGCCAAGCTTGCCAGGCTTTGTCCCCCTTACACAATTTAAGATTATTACCTCTGATTCTAACCTCTGTCGATCTTACATTGTCAGTAATATCGCGAAGTAGCACTCTAGTGAGATAATGTGGTGTTCTAATATGAGTTTTGAGACACGTACACCAGCAACTAAAGGTTAAAAATAGTGCGATGCCTCCGAAGTCTTATATTTGTCAATTACATTGTAACGCGTTAAAACGAAATGCCATTTGGAATTGTCAAATCTCTCGTCCGTTTTAAAAAAAAATGCAAATAAACATATCCCTTTTTTGTTTCTCGCAGTCGAGATTTGATACGTTCTGAAGCACCTGAAAACTACATAAGAAATCTAGTATTTAACATTATCGTAACTGTAAATTCCTAAGTATAACTAACTAAATATTGGATACATAAATGTCATGCCGGATTGCACATCTAAGTAGAATAACATGAGAATGTTTTTATTTGTTTTATGACACTGCAGCATTGTATGAATAGCTTTTTATATCCCGTATGAGTTCCGTCGTTCGGTTCGATGTATCGATATAAGTTGGTCCACTTGTATTGTTAACGAGAAACAAGATTCAGAAATAAACGCAAAATTTGAAAGAAAATCTTTGGTTTTATCTTTGACCTTCAGCATCATGCGCCTGCTACGTCTCGTAGTCCGCCTTAAGGTAAGTACAGCAATATAGGTTGAGGCTAAAGAGGTCTATTTTTAATTTTATTTATTTAATTTATAAAGTCACAGAACCGACTTTACAGTCTGAGACTAATGCGCCTTATTAATAATCTAAATTTATATACAACTAGAGATACCCGGCATGGGTTGAAATGCCACCGTTCCTTTGTGGTGCGTTAACTATTTAGTACTTGTTGATGACAGATTCCGAGCGGCGTACTTTGTGGTGCGTTAGGTATTGAGTTGAGGGGCATCCTTTTGTGGTGCGTTAGGTATCGAATCATGTGGTCCGTTACACCGCCCCCCATTTTCGAGACGAAAAGTCGCTCTGGACAGGTAGTGGAGTTGTGCGACGACGTAACTGAAGCAGTTAAGGTCACTTAATTTCTGTTGTGTCAGCAATACCCAGCGGTTTCACCTGCGTTAATTGGACTTTTTTCCGTGGGAAAACCCTAAATTCTTATGGGAAATATTCCTCAATAAACGTGTTATCTATTGCAAAAAGATTTATTCAAATCGGACTGATAGTTTAGGAATGCATAAGAGACAAACATACTTCCCATAGGAAACCTAAATTTCTTTGAGCAATCTATCACAAATCTTATGCAAAAATGGTATGAACGCATAATGGACAAACAAACTTCCTGCGGAAAATTTCCGTTGGAAACACGGGGGGAACATTCATCAATAAACGGGATTTCTAATGTAAATTTAATTTTTCAAATCGGACTGGTAGTTTAGGAACGGATATAAAACAAAGAAACATTAATTTATATATATATATATAGACTTTTTAATGAAAATTTCTGTATTTTGGTACGCTTGAAGATATTTGGGTTAGTAAGAGGACGAAGGTGAGTACCTTAGCCGTACCCCGCCACGCGTTGCTGTGGCATAGTCTCGATGCCTGTGCTGATGCCCGTTCTATTACGTTGAACAGATGGCGCTGTAAAAACATGGTTTTAATTGTTACAGGTGTTCATATTCGAACGCAGAATTGTATCAAACTTTAAAGCAATCTGTGAAGAACTTTCGGAGCTATTATTCGAAGCACATATCCCCAATATCGTATCTACGGCATCTAGATCTCTGGGATTTCTGATGCGTATTTGCTCGAATTTTAAAAACATTAAAACGCTTAAAATACTGTACTGCAGTCTCGTCAGAAGTCATCTAGAGTATGCATCCCAGGTCTGGAACCCTGGATACTGTATTAAAATAGATAGAATCGAATCCGTCCAGAGCAAATACTTAAGGTATCTGAATTTTAAAACAAAAACATCTTCATCTCAGTACATGCTCAAAGCAACATCTCATCCCCCTGTCTATTAGAAGAGATATTGCGGACATAACATATCTGATGAGTATCGCTAATGGATCTATAGATTGCCCCGACCCGTTGAGCAGGATTAGCCTTAAGGTTCTGGTAAAATCTCACCTTCGTCAAACAGCTCTCCATGTCCCTACTGTGGCATCAAACTACAGGAAGAACTGCTTCTTCTGGAGAGCTCAGAAAAACTTCAACAAAGTTTGTAATGATTTAGACCTTTTTAACAGCAGCATACCATCGTCTAAGCGCTATCTATCCAATGCGCTTTTCTGACTGTATTAACTTTTAATTTATAACATTTAATTTATTTAATCACTCTCATGATGTCAAAACAATTTCATAATTTAGTCCTATTATTAATGTATTTACCCATTTGTGAAAAATTAAAAATGACTTTTAGATAACATTGTATTGGCTATCGAGATATTACTGTTGTAAGTTTTCTGAATATAATAAAATAAAAATAAAATAATACAATTAATTATTGTGATAATAATAAGAAACGTAAAGGTTGTATCGAGGCGCAAGGTAGGTGCGGGCAGACAGACGGCTATAGAGCGCGGGCGAGGGTGGAACTCCGTTTTGTATCAGAAATCATCAAAAACGTATGCGAAAAGGTATCTCCCCTAATCTCCAAAGTATCTCGTTCACATTTTTTGTTGTTGATAGATTTTACAGTAGGTTAAGCAGGTATAGGAAAAATACAATAAAGACAGGGACTATCATAATTATTGAAATATAGAGGTGAGTTCTAGAGATGTTAAAAGTACGTACTGGGCCACCAAAAAATCTTCATAATAAAAGTAACCCTGACCGTTCCTAGGTCGCACGATAAAATACAAAGTCAACCTAATAGGTTTAAGGTGACTGACTACCTCTCTCAAACAGTGAAAAACTGTCATTCTGCGATCAAATGTAAGTAACTCCCGCGTGTAACTCCCGCGTGTGTAACAAACAAAAAAATACGAGTCTTGTAGCGAATTTCTTAATCTTTAGTAGGTACTATTATGTGAAATTTCAATATTTTCTGAATAATAGAGTAAGTAAAAGTTGAAGTCATCGCCTTTCTGTAATTTGCATTTTTCTTGGAATCTACAGGGGCAAACAACTTGAAACTATATTGGTAATAAGCATCAATTAAATAATTAAAACATAGTGGTGAAATATTTTGCATTATTTTTATTTTTTCAATAAAATCTTTCAAAAAACCATAAAATATATTATTTGTCATGCGCGATTTCATAAGAATGGTGTCTCCGAGCAAGCAATAAAAGTCTTTCGGCGTATTGTGTCCCGATAGTGTTTCGTTTGCCCTAAGAATGGGATCTCCGTGCAAGGAATAATCGGCTTTCGGAGTATTGCAGCCCACCGGTGTTTCCCTCGGCATATCATTCCGCTTTATTTAGCCAACAGCGGCTCCTTAAGTTACCGTGCAGTACCTATCGATGTATCAGCAAGTGATAAGGATTTGAGGAAATACTTTATTGTCGAACATATGTTACAGTATTGTTTCGGTAAAATATTTTAGTCTTTGCGTTTCTTGAGGTTTTTCTTTTACTAATACGTGTATATACGAGAAATTAGTCCGTATCGTGCAGGGCTGTTTATTTCAATATTCATTAATCTTCGATACCATTATCCATTATTAACTCTTGTCTTCTGGAAACTCCTAACAGTATCAATATTTACCGTAAATTAATATGGTTCCTCTTTAAACATACTCGGCTATTTATGTATATATGTGTGTATATTTGATATCGACAGAAAATTAATTATATTTAATTTTACCACGAATGGGACGTCGAAGATCACAAATTGGGCACTTTCGTACACAATACAATGATACCTGATTTATACTTCTTTATTTTCCTTCTTTATTTCTTCCTTCTTTTAATATTTCATTTTAATTTAAGCAATTCACAAATACAAATGTTACAATTTAAAAAACATCAAATAAAAAATAAAATATTTTACTCAATCCACAGTAAGAAATTAAATTCAGTTACCATATGATGTTTACTTTCCGATGTCGCATAACTAAGCAAAGCTTGTGCTTGGGCAGACATTCTATAAATAAAGAGTTGATTCAAAAGAATAGTAAATAAGTTAAATAATAAAATTTAAAAGCAGTCAAAATTAAAAATAATCATAATAATCAATAACAATACAATATCAAATAATATAAGTCTTTCATGAATAATAATAATATTATAAATTTAAAAAAAAAATTAACAAAGAATAAAATATAAAGATTTTAAAAAATAAGTTATTGTTCATTTTGTCATTTCTAAAATATTTCTCTAATAATAAGCGTATTTACATCACTAAGCAGCCACTTCTTTAACTTTTTTTTGAAAAAAATGCTGACTGGATGTCTCACAGAGAGGATGTTATAGATTTTTGGCCCAAAGAACGTGAATTTACTTTGTCCAAAAGTTGTCCATAAGAAGCACATCCATAAAGTTTCCAGCTGCTCTCCTGGTTCCTAATATTTGATTTGACTTTGATGGTATAGTTTTCGTCAATAGATGAGTTAAAATATTTTTCACATATAACGCTTAATACATTGAATCCTTAAATAATAAATCACTCGGATATCTAAATGGTTTTCTAATGATGGTTTGTATAACACACTTTTGCGCAACATAAAGTGGTTGAAGAATGGTTTTAGTGCAAACCACCCCATGCTATAATACCATAATAAACAACCGTTTCACAGAGAGTAAAGTAAGTCATCTTGAGCGTTCCTGGGGCCGAAATGTTCCTTAACTTTCTAAAGGTAAAACCTAACTAACGTACCTTGCTTGATAAGACATTTATGTGATCGCATCAACGTAAATTCTGGTTAATTGTAATGCCTAAGTATTTTATAATTTTTACTCTCTCTCTAAAGAGGGACTCTGACACTGACACTGTCTATTATCTGAGCATTCATGAATTGTTACTTGAAAATGTTCTGGTTTCTGCGACGTGTTTTTGATATTAAAGAACATATACTTGGTATTTTTGCAATTAATATTAAGGCCTGTTTCGCCCAACCAAGTTTTAAGAGTTGCCATTTCCAGATTCGCTTTCATAAATGCTATTATATAAATTTATTTTATAAATTAATAATACTATTATATAAATTATTAGACTATTTATATAC
>JAOPUG010000021.1:11502668-11513565 GCA_027564375.1 Micropterix facetella | reverse complement strand
CTGTCATTTATGTTTTGTTGTTTATTTAACTTTATTCCTTTACTAAAGCTTATGTACTTACTATGTACTAACTTCAATTTTTATTGGTGTTGAATAAACCTTTAAAGCTCACAATTTTGGTGGCCTTATTAATGTAACTTGCTTTCGCTATTCTATACCCCCGGACCCGGGGGGGGGGGGGGCAAAGCTATTTGCAGCCCAGGGCGCTATTCACATTAAACCCGGGCCTGATAACAATTCATCCTAAATTCAAGTAGATACATATTTAGGAAATAATAACCTGATCTTGTTGTCTTGGACGATTTGAGGAAAGTCTAACTGCTTGATTATCCTCAAATCTTAACACTTGATATCGTTGATCCTTGCGTTTCTTGTAATCAAGAACACACACTTTCTTGAACTTGAACGAAGTGGTAGGTGGCAGAGTCGAATAACACATTCTGGTGCGGAAACTCGTCGCTGTTTCAGAATCCGCATGAAGGATTTGAAAAGCTTTAATAAATTTGCGATGAACGAAATGATTGATGAAAACGTGGGACGCTATTGTAGTGACTTAGTTGTAAACTGTGAACTATTCATACATCAATTAATTATCTATTGCATGGGCCCCACCTTTTTAGTTTTTTGTATGGAGGTAGGAGAAATTATTTTATACTTTTTAGTCCATTTTAAAAGCGTGGTAATTTAAAAAAAATGTATTTAAATAATGATTTTCCTTCTATTTTGGTGTAATAAAATTAAATAAGATGTGATCTTTGTTTAGGTGTTATTATAATTGAAAATAATATATCTTTTACAAAATAAATGGTCTTATGTGGAAATAATTTTAATGGATTGACTAGTTAGCCTACACTAATTAATATAAATAAAGGCACTGAGAATTCTTCGTCTTTGTATTTTAACACTCTAAGTATATATACGATTATTATAGCTTCAAATATTGAATATTTATGGTCTTGTTATAATCTAGTAGGTATTGCATCCAGCGGTCACACGAAGAAACCTAGAGTTTGTGTATATCCATGATTGTTATTTTTACTGCATATTATTTTGTTAATTGATCATGTGGTAGGCTTTCAGATATCGAAAAAAAACAATGTATTTATCCCACCTTAACTGAAGTCTTCCTTTGTCAGAAATCCTTACGTTATTCGTAATATTACTTCTGGAGCATGATTTTTTTTAACTCATACCACAGTCAAAATATCATAGATTCCCTTAAAATAAGGCAGTCACTGTTAAGGCATGATAAAGCATGTACATTGCCGAATTATATACACTGGATTTCCGATTTCTCTTTCCTTAAGACAAACGAACAACATGAAAAAAGGGTATTTTTCTAAATACATTGTATTTAGAAAAAACCCTGTTTTTCATTTACAACGGCGACATTTTGTTTAAATTCACCTTCTTTCATTTATTGGCTTCGACTTTATATTGGCCAAAAATGTATATATTACTCACTCGTTTGGTAGTCTTTGAATCTCCTCCACAGGGCTTGATTTTGAGCAAAATTTCGCTGGACGAAGCCATCCACTCATCTCATCCGCAATCTATCGCAATTTTAAATATTATGAGAAATCGTTCAGCGGAGGAAAACTGGTTAATCCTCTTATGGTTACGGTTACGATCATGTGAAGGAAAACTGGTTATGGTTACTGGCCGGGAGAAAGAGGAAAATGCTCTACGTATTTTCGTCGAAGGAAACCTGGTCACGCCTCGTGATATCAGGAGCACGAATATCGAAATCCAAGTATGCACCGGAATCATAAATGATTTATCCGTGCAATTGCGTGACGCTTTCAGATTGTGGTAATTACTCCTATGATCACACTATCGTACCTATACAATTAAGCTTGGAACGTCTCGTTCTGATTACGACATAAGCCCGGTTGCTGACTTGTATAGCATTGTCATCTGTTGTGAGCCATTTATAAGACGTACCTGCCTTTGTCGGCCGCATTGTATAACTGAATTAATCCCACTGACATTAACTCACCTTTGCCAGTGTATTGTGCCATACCGGTTGGGATACGATGGCTCGTAAAATTCCCAGTTAAATAATTTAGAACTCTAGTAGGTTATTATACATAGCTAGCGTACTTACTACGTCACCTATAGAGGCAAAAAATGGGTAACACTTTATAGATATATCTCACTCTTTTCTCAATTTCTAAACTAGTATTTCAGGCTGACGACTTAGAAAATTTATTTATTTTGGCGGTAAGCGCCTTTAAAATTAGACTGAAATATACAGGTAGCAAGATTGAATAATAACATTAAGAAATAAACAGAAATAATAAATAATATATATTTATACATTTTGTTGTTAAAAATGGTTTAATTTTTGAAATATGTAATAATATAAATTTTTTAAATTATGTTATAATATTTACAAGATTTTAATTAAAAATTATTAAAAAATATTTAACATTATTTTTATTAAGGAATCATGTTTTCATGACAGGCGTGGTAGCGCGGTGATTCGGGTGTGTGTGTATAGAGTTTGTTAAGAACGATGAACTTAAATTATAAAAGCGTACTATGAACTTCCTTGGTAAAACACATTAGATGTTTAAAGAAATTATTTAACCTACCGGCTATGTCTCCGAGCCGATGGACATAGCGAGCATACTAAACCAAATGAGTCTCTAAGCTGATGTACCTAGAATTCAGATTAATCGGTACGATGCAGGACTATTGAAGTTCAGCAGACAAATGCTTAAAAACTGTTTTCTGCTATATTTAAGTGCTAAAAATGGTTGTGTAATATTGGTGTTTGGTGTGGGTGTTAAAATTGAATTTAGCGACTATCTGCCGCAGGTATTGTACGTTAAACCAACGTCCGTGATCTCCGACACTGAAAGTAGCTTCGTCACTGAAAGTAGTTGGACCCACCATCCCGGAATATTTCAACGAATTTTATAATTATATCACCCCGAAATGAACGCAGAGACTTTGTGGATAATACAATTCACTTTTCCAGTTCCGCCACTGCCGATCAGAGGCGAACCCTTACGGCAAAACAATGAGCAAAAACACCTAGCGGCCAACCTTGCCCTCTGACTTCCAGATTTGGACGAATTTCTCTATCCTCTCGTCTCTATCCTCTGGTCTCTATCCTCTGGTCTCTATCCTCTCGTCACAACAGGGTTCAGGGTCCCTTGCGCGGTTTCTACCTGGTGTAGTCAATGTAAGCGGTATTCCGTGACTTGGAAATATCGTGGATCCAAGGCGTCCTTTACTCAGCTTATATCACCCGAGATCGAGTGGCCAACGGATGCATTTCTAGTGATAGGTGACATTAGGTCAACATCTACACCCGCGTCTTAGGAAACCTATATATCCATTCATTCCCAGACCCCTCTGGATCTCTGCCGATTGAGCAGCATGGCCGATAAACCTACCAGTGCACCAGCCGCCCAGTTGCGCCCGAGGTATCGCAAGAGGTTATCAAACTTCGGCCAATATCTAAAACCGCTCGGTTTCCGTCGCGTCGGTATCAGGGGCTCATGCGACGACGCAAGAAGCGTCAGGCTCGAGTTACGACCGCGGGCCGCAGCCATCTCGTCTAACGCCGCTAGCGGCGACTTATTCGTCCATCAGATTCCAACACAGAAATATTAAAGAAATTTCGCTCGTCATCTATCAGCTTAATTTCTAATCACTGGCAAGAAAGCGTGTGGCGACATTCGATGGAATTTTAATAATTTTAAAAATTGGTACTAAATACAATGAAAGACCTCTTATAAACGCATAGTGTGTTAATACATTCGTTTTGCTATTTTGTCAGAAAGGCGGTAGCCGCAAACTTAACTGACTTGAAATTAAAAAAAAACGTAAGTCGTACAGACCCAAAATCAAGTAAGCTCTGCGCATTGGTCATAAGTATCGATTACCGAAAGATTTTTCAAAATCAAACGCAGTTTACCCAAGTTATCTTGCATAGTAACATTTTTCGCACAGGATTTCAAGACTTGGCCACTTGTGTTGGCCACAAGTTTTAAAAAATACTTACTTGTTTATTTGTTCTTAAGACATGGTACATCTTGTTCATTAGAATGTTACCTTAAAATTGCCATGTCAAAATTATGAAAGCTGAATCGCAAATTTTGAAATCTCTATTTTAAAATCTCTAAATTATGAAATTTTGAAATTTTTCTAAACAATATTTATTGTATTGATTGAATTGGCATTGTGATCTTCCCATTCCGTGCACCGTCATTGTAGGGCCAGCGAAGTATCAGGCCCTCATAAAATAGTAGAGTATATTTATTATAAAAGTATAAAGCCGTAATAAAAATTCTGTAGCATCTAGCGGATTCGATTCTAACTGCTCCAACTGGTATCACTGAATGCTTTGTCGCGCACGGTAAACGCATCACCGAGGGCGTATGTTCACGTGATACTTCATTTCTCGCACAGTGACCCATCAATTAATTGTATTATTTTACTTGTTACAATAAAAAAACCAACCATAGGACGTACATAGACAAAAAATAACTGGGCTCTGCGCATTAGCCGTAACTATCGATTTCCGAAAGATTTTCTAAATCGAATACAGTTTACTCGAATTTTCGCGCGCGATTTTAAGACTTGGCCACTATGGTGGCCGAAGTAATATTAAAATGTATTATTAAACCTTCTCAAAATGATTAAAAAAAATAAAATCCAAATATTCAAAACGCCTTAAAAATTAAATTAAAAAAAGTTTCTATGAAAATTTAACATACGTAAATATTCTATTAAACCTCCTTAAATAATAAAACAAAACTTTTTTAAAAACAACAAAATTAGTTCTTGTTCTTACATTGACCCACATTTGCCCATTTCAAAACTGTTCCATCGGTAGCTTTCATTGTATTGCCAACAGATATCCCTCGACTGGATTTAAAATCTTTAAACTCTGTATGATCCATAATTTCAACAAAAAATGACCTGTCTGCGCAGTCTTCGGGGATATAGATTTTAGCATATTCGGATGCCTGTTCGATTGTGGAATGCGTGTTACTGCATTCCATGTAAGGATGACCCGGTTCGAGAAATTTAAAATCAATAATTTAATGTTATTGTTCTGCGACAACATATATATCTGAGCATTGTAGCTGTGCACTGTGCAACAGTCAGAATTTAAAATGAGGTGTATAACGTCGGAAAGTTTTATGATAAAGTTTAACAAACATGTTGAGTCTTCGTTTGCCCCTCTGTTACTTTCGTCCTCTGGCCAACATTTATAATATCCTTGTTTAGATACAGCACTGTGAATTGTAAAGTTCATACCGCCCAATTTACGTTTATAAAACACATGTTTTCCTAAAACTAATGGACAGTACAGTATTGCTTCGAAATCAAAGTTACAAACAAATATAGTACTATAAACCATTGCTTTTGATGCATTTTTTCTTCACATATTATTCATACTCTTCTTATTTATTGTCTTTTTGTTCTTTTTCCGATAATTTGTCATATTTATGGCACCATGATTGATCTTTTCTTGGCTTGTGAAAATCTATATTTCTTACCGTAACTAATTATTTGTATAAAATCTTACAAATAGGACTTTGGTTTGTCTCTAAGCAATGCTGTTTATATAATTCGTACATTTTTTCTTTGTTCAGTGTGGACTCCAAATATATTTTCTTTGAATCTTTACAACACCAATGTGATGGTATTGCTGGAAATAAATCTATTGGATCCTTAGCAAATTGAATCTTGTCATTGTCATGTTTATTTGATGGTAGATGTCGACCTCGTTTATCATTGATAAAATTTCACCAATTCATCTAAGTAATTTTTCTTTAGCTATACGGACTAATTTGTCACTTATGACCAACGTTCTTTAAAAAAGGGCTGGCACACTATAACGATAAAACTATATTGCAGTGTAAGTTTCCTCCTTGAATTTACAACAGCTGATCCTGTAACTTTAATTGAAGTTACGTTTCAGATGAAAATGACGTTGACAGATGAAGAAAGTCTATTTGTCTGTCAAGACTCCTTAAGCCCCAGAATAAATCAAAAAGGTGTTGCCTTGCTTTACTGTCAATTTTAAAGTGACAGTTTTTTATTTTGGCATTTTCATAGTTCATTGCTGCACTTTCTTGTTGGTTATTTCTTACCTTTAGCCGAGGTATATACTTCGCCACTATTTCGTTTAAGTTTCCTTGCGGTTTTTTCCACGTCTCTGGTATTTTCCTTTTATTTCTTCTTAAAAGAAAAGAATCACACTCTTCTTGCTAGCTTTTATCGATGGCAGCTTATGCTGGTATATCTATTTGAAAACAATTGTTAATTTAGATGATTATGGCCTATCAATCAAAAGATAATCCTCGTACAAAAAAACTCTATTATGACCACGTACAATGATCGATTTCGAGATATCGACATATTTTACTTGAGCTGACCTAAATTCAGCGAATCTGTTGATAGCTCAATTAGCGATTATGAAATAGATATTTATTATAGTTTTATATTTAACAATGTATAAGAGACAGTAGCATCTAGTATGTATATATAAAAAAAATACCAATCAGTGGCGATACCCGTTTCAATAAATTAATTTGGGGTCGGATATCATGACGCCACAATGTAATATTAAAACAATCATATTGTGCAATCTCCTAAATGAGACCATTAAAATAATTACTCTGCGGACGGGGCGTGGTGGCGTTACAAAGCAGTGACGATTTCCCAAAAGGCCAATTTTCAATAGTGGCTGGAGGTGCACAGTGTACCTATATTCGCTTGCAGAGTGCCAGTCGCCGTCGCCAACACGTACGCGCAGTAATTTGCGGTGCGCCGTCTAGCGGCGATCCTAGGAAGCTCCGAATGGCGTCACGTTGTCGATATGGGATTGCAGATTGAATGAGATATGGGCGCTGCCGCGGCGCCGCTCGTTTCGCTCCGCACTCGCTTACATTACACTGAATGGGCGAATTATTAAATATTGGGAGGAAGGGGATCTTTGAATGTTGAAATATGACTATATTTTATAATGAAGAAATGACTGTAATAAAAATGTTATTGTAGTGTAAATTAATCGTTATTATGACAAATTGAAGAAATTAATATGACATCAATTTTATTACAAATCTAGAAATTTTAATCTTTAATTGAGAAAATTAGAGAGAGAGAGAGAGAGAGAGAGAGAGAGAGAGAGAGAGAGAGAGAGAGAAAGACATTGCAAATTTAGTCTACTTAAAAATGAATAAAATAAATTTTTCTGTACGATGCATGCATAGGGAGATACTGTGCAAAAACCGAAATAAGTGAAAATTTTCGACGAGTTAGAGCATTGCGCTGTGCCATTTAAAGCTGCAAACTTGGTCACTTACTAATGACAAAGTTCCTAACCACATATTAAAAAAAATGGTTTACCTAACCTCTCACAAGGCCGAGGTCTTTTTTGTGTACAGATTAACTGTCCTAAATCTCTTCTTAATCGAACTGCCACCTGTACATAACCCTTATCAACAAAAAAGTATTCTTATACTAATTCTAATCGCGGTTGTATTTCACGCAGACAAGAGAACTACTACCTGCCTCAATGAACCTTTCATTTACGAGCTACCTCAAAATATTCCTATTGGGCTCGTTCTCTTCTACGTAGAACTTTCTACTTTATTACCACATAACAATGACCTGATCTGACTGCATTCTAAAATTCAAATGTTACTATTCCAGGAGCTAGGACAAATCTTCTTAATATACGAGTATCTCTCATTACCGACCCACGTCTTTCCAATTTCTCTAAAAGAACCGCTCCGTTCGCGTCGCAGTCAAACGTATAATTTGCCTGTGCGCGAATACGCGTCTCTGGACTGAGCATTATCGGCCTTACCTTTGTGTCTGTGTCTCCTGCACTGAAGCACAGATTCATAGCAGAGTGTAGTGTATTGAAAACAGATGGGATACTCATAGAAATTTTCATTCATAAACAATGTTTGAAGTCAAACATATACATAAGTTAAATAATGACACTGAACTTACGTCTCTAAGACTAATAGTTTGAGAATTGTCGTGGCAAGACGATATACCCCTGTTCGTTACTGTTCATATTTCTGTCCTGGAACCCGTATGTTTCGGTGTGATTTTAAAGACGTCTCACGTCACGACAAACTCACTAAAGTGCTTTCCTTACAAGCAAAATTAGGTATGAACCAATATCTGTATATGTATGAATTAAACTGCCTGTGGCATTGCTATCTAAGGTTAGCAAATTGTAGCCGTAGGGTTAACAGCAGATTTGGTGAGATAGAAGTGGAAGTCCTTACTTTTAACTAGGTTTCCTACTCTGTCATTGATATCTAAGTACGTAGTCACGATTTCCTAAGTTTTCTTGAAATAGTATTGCCAGATTGCCGATAAAATAAGACTAGGAATATTTGTTTTATTATGCGGAATCAAATTATAATCATTTCTCATGGCGGAAACAGCAGATAGTAATATAGTTGATATAAAAAAACAACCTCAGTGACATAGCAAATATGGTGATTGCCTTTCTCAGTAATATGAAAGATTTAACCACTGAAATATCCAACATAAGAAAAATAATTGACTCGCAGTAGCACCATATAGCATCATATGAGATTAATCGGAGACGCAGTAACAGTCCATGATCTCCTACAACCTTCTAAAGAGAAATATAACGACTTATGCTTGATTATCTGCCACTTTATCGGAAGTCAGCTAAAAGTAATATAGACGAATCGAATATCAGTTTCTTCCACCGACCATACTTGAAGAAATCTCTTCATCCTATACTTGTGGAGTTGGTGATTTAAAGCAAAAAATTGGCAAAATCGAAGCCTATGTTGGCATCAGAAATACTATATATTATATAAACGAAGATTACACTTGAAAACATCAGGAAGAGACCCATTTATTGCTCACCCAATTTATGCGAGCTGTGGAAATGAAAGGGCATCACGTTCAGATTGAGGGAACCCGCCTATACCGACTATAGTAAGTTACAATATACAGGAACTGGACAATATACAGACCTGGACAATATACAGGAAGGTTACAACTCATCAAGATGCTGCAAAATAAGATGAAACGTGGTTGCTTTCGAAATCGTTCATATCTGGTATTTAAGTGTACACATTCCTAATCTGTGATCGAGAAGCTTCCATTGTGAACGACTTCGTCTACCTCCTTCTTACTTTATGCCTCGTATCATGTTCAATCTACTACCGTAGTAATTGCCTATCATGAATTTAAAGGCGGCTAATACACCAAAGGATCCGCTCGTAATAATCTTATTTCATTTTACCGTAACATATTCAGAATCAGTCATGTACTGAATTTCCATTACGTTGAAGAAAAAATACTTGAAGAGTATTACGTAGGTAGGGGAAAGTGGATTTTATATATCAGCGTATAAAAATAGAGACAAAGTGGCTTTTATTCATCGGCCTATATAAAAGAGTCTTTTTAAAATACTTACTTTTTTCAAAAGAAATAACTTCTCAAGAAATTTTCTGTATGTCCTGGTCAGATGATTTGTTTGGAAAATCTAGTCATATTAGAGTGACTATTCAGTTGAATGTCATTCGAATATTTGTGGTAGCAACTTTACGTCAGTTGCTTTACAGTCCATCATAGTCAGTCACACTTACAGTCATTAATACATATAAAATAGTGTGGAGTCTTGAAGGACGCTTTTACTAGTAAAATTTGTGCTTTTACATTTAGATTGTGAAACTAGGGCATGCAAATGGTCCAATACCTGTGTAGTCAGTCCCTGGTTCAAGTGATACTAAACTGAACTATATAGTGAAGATGGATATATTTATGAATGTGATACTCCATTATAGAGGCAAACTGGTGTACTGACCTGCACTAACGTCTCGGTCGGCTTATATAGGTGGCTCGTTGATGTCATTACCCATAAGAGTGGGGTTGAACTATTGTTCTCTACCTAGAAAACGAGTCTTTAATGTGAGGTTTTCATATTCGGTAATATATTAAATCAGTCTTTCAATCATGCCTTTCACAGTTATTTGTCTTTCAAATGCATCTTTCATATCCGCCAGTGGTCGATAAAAATTATTTCTCAATAATGTATATAATATTAGTAACTCGTCGTTTCAACTACGAGTATTAAAGGCAAATACGCAGTGTGCATATTATTATCTAATGATATTTCAGGGTTAATTCTCCATATAAGGTGTTTTGTGAAAGATACAGCCATCTTTTTCCATATTTTCATGTCATAGTCTATAATATTCTTTTATATATTTTTGTACGTCAAAGACTTGGGCACCATACGAATTCAATAAAGGAGTGGATTTAATATTGTAGCTGAAGTGCAGATGTCAATGCCAACGAAAACTGAGGAGAGAAGCCATTAGATTTATGAGCTACAGGCCAGCATCACTGAATGAAGCTCCATAGAAACTCGATAATATCAAATATTTGGAAAAACATTATTGAAGATTTACTGATAGCAATTTCGATCTGTTTACTAATTTTCTGTCAGGGAATATTTATCTCTAACTACAGATGACTATCAACTGTTTTTGGTAATATAGTACTAAGGTGAAATGTGTCTACAAGTAACGCTAACGTTAGTAGGTTCAGATCGGTTTGTATATGACGGCCCTAATCAAGTCATCCATACGACGAATACAGCTATTTCGTCAATCGTTTAAAAGTGATGCCCCTTAAGAGCCCTGATACATTTTGTACGAAAATTGTGACTATTTTAAGTTTTTTGCCTAAAGTATAAAGAAGTTCAATAAAAAGATTATATAAATGGATAGATATATCCTTGATGTAGACGCCCTTGGAAGTAGATTTTTGTTTGTCTTACTAGAATTTTCGAAATAAATCTATTTTTCGGCGGCTGTTTTACGATTTTATGATTAGGAGTTCGACAAAATTGTAAAATTTA
>JAOPUG010000021.1:11426743-11440917 GCA_027564375.1 Micropterix facetella | reverse complement strand
TCTATAAAATAAGTGCAATTATTTATTTGCATTCGATTTTGAAACTATTTTGTTTTCTTCTCTTCGATTTAACTGATTTTTATCGGCTATAATAATCGCTATTTATTCTACGCGGCTATATTTTAAAATGCTTCATGTTCTTACTCATAATTTTAACATTTTATTTAATTAACTCGTAATCCACTAAAGATATTAGGAAATTACTAAATTAGGATTAAAAGTAGAGGCATTATTCTCAAGATTCTAAGACACTTTTGTTTTCCATTCTAGCATGAATAATAACGTAGTTATTAAGTATTTGACGTAAAAAAACTGTTGTATTTTATCACCATGTAGAGGCTGTATGAAAATTACGTTTGAGAGCAATTTCGCGATTATTACGCCGTTTAGTGAGTAATCTTCGTAAAATTATGCCATACCAATTTTATTTTGGCCTACCCTGCGGTGGAACAACGTTAAATCGTCCAAAAAGACTTTTCTCGACGCTCCACATTCAGACAAAGACACAAGTTTTTTTGTGTGGTTTAGATGGCCTCTAAGACATGAAATTAAAACGTCCAAAGGAACTGTTCTCGACACTTCCCATGTCCTAGAGTCCATATAAACCAGGAAAGGGTTTGTGTATGTCTGTATGTCTGGATGTGTGAATGTTACAATGCACTATAACTTGAGTAAACTACGTCCATTTAAAAAAAACTCTTTCTCTGATCGATAGTTATGTCCAATGCGCAAAGCCCAGTTGATTGCTGGTGCGGCCTAATTATTTTATTAATTATATTTATTTAATTTAATCCCTCTATCGGTCGATACAGGAACCACCTGGCCTCGGTGTTTTGGTCACGAATTAGTATTCGACTCGGCCGCTAGATGGCGTTAAAAAGTCAGAATTTTTCAAAATTCAAAAGTCACATCTGAACATCCTAATATATTTATACATACATACAAGAAAATAATCATATGGGCTGAAGTTTGACATGCCCTTGGGTTTTCCCCCTGCCAATTTTCATTTTTAAATTTCTTAAATTTGTATAAATTACTTCAATAGTATTTTTCGGACATACAAGCTATTAATGTCCAAACAACATTTTAGAGTTTTTCAATTTTTCCTGTAGTATTTTCGTAGGTGTGCGCTTACGTTTGTCCCAGGATATCTCAGGAACTTAATAAAGTTAGTATTTTTTAATCGGAATTACACAATTCTCGTCTAATTATTACTAATATTATTAACTGTGAATCCACTTTTGTTAATTTTTTGTTGGGTTTTTATTTGTCTTACTCGAATTAATTGTCTTCAAGTATCGAAATATATAAAATGGCATTTTGTCTTTTAATTAATTAAAATCTTTTAGGTACATTTATGATGTATGACATTATTAAATTAAAACCTCGTATGTCTATTTTCATCGATTTCTTAGTATTATTATTTTATTTAGTATTTTATAATGTCAACTTAATTACATTTTTTTTAAATGGTTTTGCCGATATTATGTTGTAACCTTACGAGTTTAGCAGGAAACGTGTTTTAAAGGTCTTCTGAAAAGTTTGGTTAATTGGACTTACTTGAGGCACAGTATACATTGGAGAGTGTCAAAGCTACGGGGGCGAACATATATCACCCCGGGATGTTTCAACGAACTTTATCGTTGTATAACCCCGAGATGAATGCAGAGACTTGTGGACAAAACAATCCACTTCCCCAGTTCCACCACGGCCAATGAGAGACCAACTCCTTACGGCAAGGTCGGCAGTGCTCAGTTAGCAGTCCCACCGTCATGGAAAATCTCAGGCAACTTGCTGATCTTGGTGTGGGTTTCTCGATGGCCATTTTTGCTTGCCTAAGTACCTCACCTGTGCTTTGTCCATCTCTTAGTTCTGTTACACTCTTCGAAGTTTTGGTTTATGGTTTTTATTGTAATCTTAGTATTGTAATTCCTAGAAATTTGATTTTATTGACATTTGTACAGGATACTGTATTATACCAAATTATTAAAATTATTATTCCGCAGAATACGAATACTCGACTGTGAATGTGTCAGCGGCGATAAAGCGAGAGCGAACACAGGACGGCCGCATGCTCACTACTCCTCACTCGCATTATTTATAGAGCATCCATACAATACAATCCCGGCTGACTATAGTGCCTCTTATCAGTTTGCATCCGTTATTCTTCCAGTGCGTTTGCCTTTGGACCGAGACTCCTTATTATTTCACTGATATTATTCCAACTGATAAATTCATATGTACAGCCGGGCTATTCTCCTCTAGACGCGACAGTGAGCAGTGTTTTCGAATCTCGAAATTTATATATTTTTGTGACCGTGGTGCGCGTTACATTATTGTTACGGTAATTTATTTACTTACGTTATTTTTAAGTTTATTAAGATTTTATATATATAATTCATTGTGCAATGTTATATATTTTATTTATTTTACATATTATTATCATATCATAGTCTCAGTATATAGACAGTAGCTTCTCTTAGAATAAAATAGAATAGGAAGCGAGCGACGTCACGACTCCTAGGGCTACCACAAATCGTAATACGATTACTAGACATTGTACTACAGGCGGTCCTCCGTGCCTTTGAGCGAAATTTGCAGAATCTGAAGTCAGTCTTATCGTCGTCACAGGCACTTTCACTTCCCGTCGAACGATGCAGATCGCGTAACGGCACCCCGAGACCGCGTAATGGCAAACATAGGAGTTTGTCGCTACGTACCCCTCTACTCACTTCCCTCGCACCCTATCCCCGCCGTGCCGTGCCACCCGAGAGTGCGCCTACTTTTCTCTCTGTTTACTGTGTCAGTGAAATATCAAGTGTAAAGAGATTTAACATAAATTATGCAGTTGAAAATTAGTTTGCGCATCAATAAAAACTAGACCGATTTTATGATAATTAGTCGCAATGATTATCCACAAATGTCTATGCATACAGCCATAGCCTTCCATAGACCAACTTTGGATTTAAGACTATATCGGCCGTCACCCTGAGGTGGTTCAACGAACTTTATCGTTGTATCGCCCCGAAATGAAACGTACAGAATTCGGACAATACATATCCACAATTCAGCATCCTACTGCCCGTGAAGGTCCAACTCCTCGCCGTAATGTACTGGACATTCTCAAGCCTAGTGGGGTATCCTCGCGCCCTCACTCCCAGATGTGGTCAGATTTCTCCGACATCCCGTCTGGTAGGAGGTTCGAAGTCGCTTGCGCGTTCTTCTACCTTATGTAAGCGGTAATTTCTCACTGGAACATGTCGCGGATACGAGGCGCTCTTTATTCGGCTTGCCACCCGAGATCGGGCGGCCAACGTATCATTTCTAAGGATAGATAGCATAAGGTATCGTACCTACCCCCGTTTCTTAGGTCGCATTACGCTTCCAAACTCCCCAGCTATTCATTGTTTAGCAAAAGGCTGGCAGACCGACCAGTGCATTAGACGACCATCCATCCGAAGTTTTCATCGAGTTCATATGCCGCATTACCGGGATACACTCGGGTCAGATAAGTCTGTAATCATACATATATATCCGAGATACAACTTTGATTGTCAACTGCTCCGAGGGTACCCGGCCACCCCGGAGCGTTTCAGCGAACTTTATCGCTATATCATTCCGAGGCGAAACATAGAGACTTGATGTACATAGAAAGATCTACGTATCAAGCTCCACCTCAGCCCGTAAGAGTCCAACTCCTACCGCGAGGCGCTGGGAATTTTCAAGCCCATTGTGGCTTTCAACTCGCGCCCTTACTCCCAGATGCTATCAGATTACTCCGATCCTCCGTCTGGTTGTAGGTTCAAAGTCGCTTGCGCGATCCTTTACGGCAATTTCTAACTGGAATTATCGCGGATCCGTGGCGTCCTTTGCTCGGCTTGCCACCCGAGATCGGGTAGCCATCGACTCGTTTCTAAGGATATAGCCTGAGGTACCTACCCTCGCTTGCTTAGGTCGCATTGCGCTTCCAAACTCCTCCGGCTATTAGTTGCTGAGAAAGCGGCCGGCAAACCGACCAGTGCCTAGAGCAACCGACCATCCAAAGTTTTCACCCGTGAGTCACGGCTTTACCGGGATACTAGGGGATCAGGCGCCTGTCACCGCATTAACGGGAAACAGGGCCCCACTTCAGGAAGGTTGACAGGCAAAGGCCGGCAAGCCTACCATCCCTCAGACATCCAGGGTCGCCCGGGAGCTTTCCCCGGTTCAGCCGCCATTCACAGCGGGTTCATCGGTTTCATCCCTTTTCGTAGAGGCTGCCGGATAGGTGTTGAGACGTGAGACGGGCCGACCATGATAACAGAGTTAGCTATTAAGACCCGAGCTGCACGACCCCATTTTCACCTCTATATTTCTGCCAAATAGAGATACAGAGGGCCCTGCTTCAGGAAGGTTGTTAAGCAAAGGCCAGAATGAAAAACAATGTTCAGACATCCAGGGCCGCCCGAGGTGTTCCCCTAGATCAGCCGTCATGCACAGCGGGTTCATCGGTTTAGTCCCTCTTTGCGGAGGCTGCCGAATGGGAGTTGAGCCGTGAGTCGGGCCAATCATGACAACAAGAGTTGGCCATTATGACCTGAACTGCACGACTCCATTAGGCCCCCATAAGCCTTCCATCGGTCGTTCGAGTGTGTCTTGTGCATGAGGCGAAGGACGGAAGGATGCCGAGTTACCGAGCATGGCTGAGAAAAGGCACATAGATGTCACGCGGGTCGTTGTGTTTCGCTTTAGTCGACCTTTCAAGAGAATGGCCTCGTTTTACTCGGAGGAAGGAGATTCGGTTACGTTCACCCCATTCGAGTATGGCATCTAGCGCCACCGCCATTCTTCGTTGTACCCTCATCCTGTTCTTCAGATTGAGGTTTATTTTATTTCCATGAATACCTTACATGTACATAGGAATATTTTAAGCAGAGGAGACGGGTAAACCCAATAAACATCATCTCATCGCCTCACCTTTGCAGCCATATAACGAGTTATTTAAGTTTAATTTATATACGCATTGTTATATAACGGTCTAAAGTGCATTTTCATTAATGTATCTTAAAAGTATGAGATTTACGTAGTGAAAGTCATTGAACATTTTTAAGAATGCCTCACTGGTCTCATTTTTTACTCATTTAAAACATATTTTGTTGTCAAACTACCCTATTTAATCTCAAAAGTTAGTAAGTTGAAGAAAGTTTTAAATGAATTGAAAATGATTCAGAGTGCAGAATGCAGTTTTTCAATAAAATGCATCAACATTTCATTATTTTTCGTTTTTTCCGACTTAATTTTTTGCTGATTTTTTTCTGGAAAACTAATGAATTTTAAAAGATTTTTTAAGACTAAAGATTAACTCTAAAAGATATTTAGATCTTCATCTAAATATTCATATAAAAGTTGAAAGATTGCTAATTATGCTTTTTTCTTTAATGATGCGATGTATTGTTTTAGCGCTTCCGTATATATCCTCCCCTTAATGGCGAACCTATACAACGAGCAGAGAAATATAAATATCTCTAAGTTACGCGAATGATCAATGGGACCACCGCTTGGATTTCCGTTGCAGAATCGAACAATCGCGGCAAACTTTTTATAAACTGTCTTAGCTGATCCGTTTACGCATTATCCATTGCTATGTATTCCCCATTCTTTTGTATGGCACTTCATCATGGATGATTACATAGCACATGCGTTATAATATAGACAAACGCATTTGAAATGTGACTATAGAATAATGCCTAAGACATCGCGGGTTGTTCGAGTTCAAAACGACACTGTCCTTACTAGACTTCAAACGAAGCCAATATTAATGAACATTATAAATGCCCAGAAACTCGAGTATTTTAGACATATAGTGCTTAACTGAAAGTATGATCTACTGCAGCTTATAATTCAAGGCAAAATCCAAGGTAGAAGGCCTCAAGGACGAAGACACGTGTCCTGACTTCCCAATTAACGTCAATGGTGTTACACGATACTTGTTCCAAGCAGCATTCTGAGAGATACAAGTAGCCAGAATGGTCACCAACCTTCTCAGCTGGAAAGGCACCTGAGGAAGATGAAAGACATTTAGATGACATTAGCAAGCTCAAATAATTTTATTTTATATTTCCATTTTTGACAGTGTTTATGTGACGCTACGATCAAGCACAAGAAAAGAACTTAAAAACTCTTAATGTATGCAATACATCGCTGCCGGGGCTCATATGTATTCAACATTATTCGAAACTGTTTTTGGCAGACCATATAGTTTTTAACGAACGTAATTTGGAACTTCTTACTTGCTTACCGTTACTTCTCTGTCTTGTACTTTACCTATTATTGTCGGAGTACGTTAAGGTACTATACTAGCGCTAATATTCTTCTCTCTGTAATCGATATCGGTGCCAGTTTCCATAATTTCTAGCACCATATCCCAGGTATTCTGATATATGACCTTTGCATTATGGTTTTAATAATGCATTTTTGCGCAATGGATATCGGATATATCCCGTCTCTGAGCATCTGCCCCATCCGATAATACCGTATATTAACTGAGTTAGGGCGTAATTTGTCATTTTTGGCCCGTCCGTAGTATTACGTAGGACGGGCCATATAGCCTGGTGCATGCTATGCGTTTGTTCGTTTGTTTGTTAGTTTGTCCGTCCGTCCGTAGACTTTCAGTGGTCAGATCTTAACCAAATTTGGTATGCAGCCCCACTGGGTGACCCTAAGCACCACCAGACAGTAAATTCGATTTAAGTCCCGCGGGTGCTGTTGCAAGTGTATCCTGATTTACTTGGCCTGGAGGAGGATCTGACCAATAGGTAAAGCAAACATAGCGTATATGGGTATGTTTAGAAACGTGATGACGAGATAAACTTGTTGGAATAGGTTTTAAGCCATTTGTATAAATTAGGGGCGATACCAATTACGGGACAGTCCAAAGTTGCCAATGTATATCGCTTATTTTTCTGTTATTATTAGTGTTAAATATCATATTTTTGTTAAATATCATTTGAAATAAATTAGTGGCAAGGCATTGTTTCCTAATACTATACCATACTTGTAGTCGTTATTGAATAATAATTTCATTCCTCTTTCCGTGGCTTTAATGACAGACAGAGGTGATTCTTGAATCGAGAAAGAATAATACGTGGTTTCGTGATTACTTCATTCTCTATCACGTTTCAATTATTGAAATATGAACAAAAAAAGGCGAAAATGATTGATTATAACGCCTTCTGTATATATCTTATCTGTTTTAAAAAATCGACCCCCTGAGTAGGATTTCCGGGTAGTTATTACATTTTTCCAATTTGCCTTGATCGTCTCAGTCGGAAAACTACAAAAAGATATGCCATGCCATCTAAAATAACTTAGCTTTGCTGTCCTACAGTTTCTAATTTATATAATATATACATAGTATTGAAGAAATTAATTTCCTGGCTATTCTATATGAGTAACCCTATTATCATTGAAAACCGTACATAAGCATACATACTGAAACATACTGTACAGTGGTATTCATTTTTCATAGGTCTGGAATTTTAGTTATATAATATTCACCTCCGTTAGGATATTAAACATTGATATGTTTGATTATGTTTGATTGCCTTTAGAAATCCGAAATTTGTGACCTTTTTTTAGTGACAGTAGCGTTTTTCTTATTGTTTTATTGCAACACTTTCTTCTCAGTAAAACATTGTTTACGAACCAAAGTTTTGTATTTTGTTTCGTGATTGGTTTTCCTAATTTTTAAGCTATCTGTCACCCGGGTTCTTTTGTCGCCATTTTTGCGTCTTTTTCTGACTATTGACTATTAATGTACATTTTTATGTGGTTTCATAAGTTTACTTCTACAACACCTACTAAGTGGGCGTTTTGTGTTGTTGCAGGTGCGAGGTGCAGAGGCGGCGCGGGCGTCAGTGTAGGGTCGCGGAGGTACCGGCGGCCGTGGTGGCAGGCGCGTCCGACGCACCGTCGCCGCCATGGTGCTCGTGCTGAACGGCGTGCTGCAGGACGAGTGTCCGGGGTCGCCGCGCGCACTGCTCGCCGCGCACCCCGTCTACGGAGAGTCAGCCGCGAGACTGCTCTCCGCGCCGGGCCGCATCGTAGGCACGCACGGCTTGCTATACGTCAGCCAGCGCGAGTTTGCCGCCACAGTACCTATGGACAGTGAGTACTTATTTTATTTATTACCGCGTGGAGACGATAGTTTTTCCCGACGTCTCGGCAAAGTTTAATTTGCTGTCTTTACGGGGACAATAAGAGTGCGGCTGTCACGACCTATGTGACGGCGATCATTTTGCACGGCAGATGTAGCATGTAGATAATGCCCTGGAGACGAATGGATATACCTACACATTCACAGGAAAGCCTCAAGCGCCAAATTGAGCTCCTGTATTATTGCCGTATGTCAAGGGAGTAACAGATCGTATTAGCAAAATGCTCAACATGTTCAACATTAAAACGATCTTTACACAATCTCCAAGCATACCTTTCCTGGGGTCCGTGAAAGATGCACTGCCACTGCAAAACCCTGATGTTTACAAAATCGAGTGTAACTTGTCTTATGTTGGACAGACCAAACGCCCCATTATGACTCGAGTAATGGAACACATTAAGGCGGTGAAAAGCGTCCAGAGAGAAAAATCGGCAATTCGCGAGCACATATTGGACAGTGGTACCTGCCATCGCTTGCAGTTTCATTATCCAATTCTATTCTCGAAAGAACAATTCTATTATCCGCGAATGATCGAAATCAGAAGAAAGCGAAACTTTAATCGAGATGACGGTTTCAAACTTTCCACCGCGTGGAACCCTCTATTTAAGAAGTTTTCATCGCCCATCCCTGACTACAGGAACGTTAAGCATTACACAGTGAGTTATATGTGCACAGATGATTTTCAAAATTCGGCCAAAATATTCATCGCTACGGTTTGCGCCAGCTAGCATCGCAGCGGTAGAAATGGAACTACGCGCCCTAACACCCAATCAACGTAGAGTACAGGCGTGCAGCGTTGGCGACAGTCGGATCCCCGTGAAGACGGCAAATGTAACGGGAAAAACTACCGTCTAGTTGCACGTGGTAAGAATCCGTTTTCTTTCAATTAAAATATCTAATAACCCCGAAAGTTTAGATCTACTCTAATTACATAATAGTTGGCTGTAGCGCGCCTGGGCAGCTCGTCAAATAGATCGCATTTCGAATGTTACAAGGGCCTATATATTACGATCGGTATTAATTGTTGTGCGGTATGCCTGTAACGAGCTGCACGTTTTAAGCATGTGTTTTCAAATATAATACTTGTAGAGCAACGACTGTAATGAAGGTGGGTCCGTAACACATAGTGTGCCCAACTTATTTCCAAACCCTGAGTTCGCCTGCAGCCCAGAGTAGTCACAAGCAATTATTCCCGCACATCTCGTCTAAGGGACGATACGTTCGTAAAGTTAGCGTGACCCAAAATCGAAAGTTAGAATTTTCTCTATGCGAGTAATTTGTTTAACTATTGTCGTCGCCTGTCCACGTTTTTTCGATTCCCCATGGGTCGGACTAGCCTCGTGAATTTAACAAAGTAAACAGCATGTGCACAAGGTATTGAGGTAATTGCCACAATCCGGGCGTCCGATTCTGAGCTGTTTTTTTTATTACAAAGTCACTACAGATAAAACTAATCACGAAACTCAAATGAAAAAATAAGATTTTTTCACAAGACCCGATAAAAATATGCAATTAATTTAGGTGTTATTATGACATTGATAATTTAATTACTCGTACACAATTATAACGGATGTAGCGAAAAGGCCGCAAAAAGATTACGAATACTACAAATATAGTGAGAATACATGTTTTAATTAATAACATAGATAATATTAATTGTAGATCGTCTACTGCCAATGAATTGAGAACATACTGTAGCTATCGTCAATATTTATTTTAATACCCTTACTTTCCTTTTCAGAAAACGCAACAATATTAGGCTCCGATGACGCAACCTCCTGTATAATAGCGGTCGTCAGACATTCAGGTGAGTTACACTCTGCGCCAAATTTCTTGATATTTCACACACTAGCTCAAAAATGTATTCACATATAAAACATTCAAACTCATCCATAACTGCTTACGAGACAATAAATCAAATTGCCCTGTGAATAGTCGCTATACGTCCCTAACATCGCCAGCTACCTGGGCCGGGTCGCCAGCTATTTGGTTTAGGTGCATTGGTGTTTAATCAATGCATTACATGCAATCTGAGCCAGTGTGCGAGGGCTCAAGATCAGTGGCGGGATCTATACAATTTATTTTTGAATTATACAATGTTTCGAGGAAGCATGCCGGGCGACACTATTTAAATGTATACTTACTGTATGTATGATGCTTATGGGCTCACGGGACGCCTCTGAATCATCGAAGTGCATATCGTTACAAACTAGCGATGGGCCAGTCCGGCTCCTAGTTGGGTCCCATACCTGCGTCCATTCCATTAGAAAAAACAGATCCAGAACAGCGGGTTCTACTTCAAATTTGAACTAGACTAATATCGCATCGACTAGCCATTCCACTTCGAGGGGCCGGTTCTCCCGGAATGACCCATCGCTGGCCCCTCCAATCCATATCCGTTTTAAGCCGGCTCGGTCGGCTTCGCCTACAGAGAGTCGAGCATTCCTGGCGACGCGAACGTTGTAAATTGGCTTTTCTGCAGTAGATAGAGAATCGGTCAGTCCGATTATTTTCAATCGGATGTTCGGACGATTCGTGCGTTCTGAATGTGTTCCATTGATAATAACAGGTATTTGTTTTATTAATAAACAGATTTAGATTTTCATATATTGTAAATGTCTTGGTATATTGTTACGAAAAAAAAGGAAATCGGAGCGGTCAGTATAATATTGGAGGAGGAAGCGGAGTTCAGAACCCGGGTACACCCGGAATGATCCATCACTAGTACAAACAAACCCGGGGTCTTGTATAGCTGTCTCTTACTCACATTTGCGATTCCCCTCCCGCGCCCGCTCGATGAGACCCGCACCTTTAACCTAACCCAGGTAGAAAATAATTATGAAATTTCGCTAAATTCTGCATTATTGAGTGTAAACATCATTTCAGTTTTTTATGTATATATATATATATATATATATATATATATATATATATATTCTGATCGTTGAAAATTGTATCTATAGAATTAGTCAGATTGAGATCCCTAAAGTTGGTAACTGAATGTATTATTAGCGATATCGTAGCCGCAAATCTGCTCTTTTTGTCCATTTTCAAACATTTGTTGCAATATCTGAAATATACTTTTTCTTACTATGGAATTTCAGGGGTTAATTTTAAGCTTTTACTACGGGCGAACCTGCTACTCCAAGCCGTTTCAACGAACTCTATCGTTATATCGCTTTGAGATAAGCGTTAAAAAGTCCACTAAATCCACTTAGTACCTATAGAACTATCTATTTTGCTTTTAGGATGATCTTCAGGTGGATACTGAAAAGTAGGTCCTTTCTTTGCAGCGTTTTTCGTTTGATATATGTATCACTCGTCTACTCAACTTTTGCAAACGGCATGTATGTTTAGATATTTTGTATTTGTCTTTTTTTACTGCAAATAAATAAATAAATTAATAGTTCTTGGCCATCAAGCATAAGCATTTGCTTATATTGAATTTGAAGCAACTTAATGAATTTGACATTAATGTCGCCCCCAGCCGATAGAATACAACCACTGAATAGTTTGATTGTGCAGGAGGTTCAATGTAAGGAGGTATTGTGGTTACTCAGACCAGACTACTTTTAGAACTTAGGTTGCGATGTGAAGTTGCCGTCGTTGATTCACATTTGCCCTGGAGAGGAATGAAGACATGTGATGACGAGGAGTAATATTAAAGTAGAACCTAGCACAACCATTTTGAATTATTTGCAGCCGCCGCTCAGTTTTTCTTTATAGGCACGGTCCATACACACAGTTAACATTAAGGCATTTACAATGAGGATTCTGACTGTGACGCTGAGGTATTCCCGAACTCTGTATGACGCATTGAGACGAGACCTACCTCACTCTTTTGCTGACGTGTTCTTTAAATCGCAAATTATGGTCAAAGAGTAGTCTCAAATTTCTGGCAGTTGACACTAGGGGAATCTGCAATCCGTTTACCGAAATTCCAAGCGAATTATTACCAGTAGTTATAGTCATTATTGACATTAAACTACATTTGGTCGGATTAATCAGTAAATCATGTTTCAGTCAGGAATTATACATCTCCATGACACCCTGTCATTGGCCCCACATAGGTTAGGATATTTTGTTACGTTATCCATCCATCGATATCTAGGCCTCCAACTGGTCTTCTTCCTGTAGGGATAAATGTTTGATTACATAGTTATTTGAAGTGTAATTAAAATAAAATTATAAAGCCACTTAAAACGCATATTAATATTCATTAGGTACATTATGATGTGTCGCCTGCTACGGGCGGACCCATCTACCCCGGAGCGTTTTAACGATATTGATCGTTCTATCACCCCGAGGCGAAACGCAGACACTTAGGACGTAGGACAAATCTACATACCAAGCTCCACCTAGGCACGTAAGAGTCCAACTCCTTACCGCGAGGCACTGAGAATTTTCAACACAGTGAGGATCCTCGCTCCCTTACTCCCATATGCAATCAGATTAGTCCGATTCCCTGTCTGGTCACAGGTTCGAGGTCGCTTGCGCGGTTCACTACCGCTAAAGCGGTATTCCTAACTGGAATGTGGCGGATACCGGCCGGCCTTTGCTCGGCAACTCTCACCCGAGATCGGGTGGCCCACACTGTCATATATATGGATACGCATTAGAGGTACCTGCTTACCCCCGCTGTCTTAAGAAGTATCCACTTCTAAGTTCCTTCAGGCATCAGTCAGTGACAACACAGCCGGTTTGCCCACCCCGTGTGCCAGCTGTCCAGGTCAGCACGAGTTCCCGTCCCCAGGTCATCCGCACAGCGGGTTCACTGGGCTGGTTCGTCTTCGTGGAGGTTCCTGAATAGGAGTTGCTCCGCGAGCTGGGCCGACCAAAAACACAACGGAAATGGCAACAAAAGAACCCTTTTTTCAATGTTCCAAACCAAAGGTGGCAGGCCGGTTTTCATTTGAAGAGAAGCATATAAAAGGATGATAGATAGCATACACATGTGGAAAATCAGGCGCAAAACAAAATACAAACCTTTGGCTCATAGACAATGCAGTTGACGCACGGGTGAATCATTTTACACTTGGTTCTTTGGCTACTTATCCATTTATGATTTATAGCAGAATCATTTGTAAAATGTTATTATCACCCTCACGAGAAGTGCTTTGTGCCTGTGGCTAGCTCTTAATTCGCACAATACTGTATGCGTGTCAATCCGATGTGTATCTTGACTTATATCAATGCGCTCTTACTATCTTCTGTTTTGTGTTTTGAAGGCTCTGGCGCGGTGGCACTAGCTCACTTAGATGGCGCCGGAACTGAGGATTGCGCCGCAAATATGGTGTCCAGAGTTCAGCAGCTCGCGCTTGGCTACCCCGAGGGTCGGATAGAGTTACAACTGGTCGGCGGCTACCTAGACCCTCGGCGGTACTCTGACGAGGTGTTCGCCGGGATCATGCGTAAGTAAATCGTTATTTATCTGTCTTTACATTTTTGTGAAGGTTGAGTTACATAGATGTTGATATAGCCAATGGACAGACTCTCCTTCACCATTTTGTATTTTGCATTTTTGGAATCTATAGGGACAAACAACTTAAAACTGTATTGGTAAGACGTACCAAGTAAATGATTAAAATAATTGTGATGAAGCCATATTTTGTCCATGTTTTAATTTTTTTATTATAATCTTTCAAAAAAACAAAAAAGATATTTGTCATGCGCGATTTCAGAACAATGGTGTCACCGCGCAAGCAGTAATAGGTGTTCGGTCTATTGCGCTCCACTGGAGTTTCCATTGGCATACAAATGATATCTCCGCGCAAACAATAATAGTCATTCGGTGTATTGTTCTCCGCTGGAGCATCGCTTGACAAATCATTCCGCTTAATGTAGCTGATATCGGCTCCTTACTACGGGCGAACCCGTACACCCCGAAGCGTTTTAACGAAATTATCGTTCTATCACCCCGAGGCGAAACGCAGAGACTTAGGACGATACAAATCTACGTATCAAGCTCCACCTAGGCCCG